>CM054162.1:5808711-5843711 GCA_028751875.1 Rapana venosa
TAGGTTGGAAACAGGTCTGTAATTCTTCAGAATGTTAGGGTCAAGGTCATGCTTTTTGAGTAGTGGTGTGACTATAGCAGGTTTTGAGAGCTGAAAAAACATTTCCAGAAAAAAGAGATGAGCTTACTATCTTCGTGATTGTGGGTATAAACTGGCAGGCACAGTGCGAAAAGAGAAGCAGGTATGGGGCCGAGATCGCATGATTTTATAGTCATTCCTTTCATAATTGTCTAGATTTCTTTCTCGCTTGCTGGATGAAAGAAAAGGAGAGGAGTGCCAGAAAATTGAAGTCAGAAATTGCAGGCTGGAAATTGAGTCTGATCCAAGCTAGAGCGAATGTTGCGGATTTTGTCAGAGAAGAACGCAGAAAATATAGAATGAAGTTGAGTGGTTGTGGATAGAAGGCAGAGGGCTAGCCTTCGCAGATCCAAGAAGAGTGGATGTGAGGGAAAAGAGGTTTTATAGATGTCGCAACAAGAACTTGAGAAGAGTAATACTTTGTTTTTGCTGAATCGATTAAGGTTTTGACTTTGTTGATTTGTTTACGAAGAAGCTGTTTGTTTATTTGTTTGTTTTTCGCCATTGCCGCTCTAGTTGTTGGCGTTTGCGTTTTGCGACCAGGATGTCATGGGTGTACCATGGTGCACATGACCTGTCAGGCAGGAAATGGTGAGTAGGAGGTGCATGCTCATCAAGGAGTTGGCTGAGAACGTTATTGTAGTGTTTAGAAGGGTCAGTATGATCAGGGATTTGTGATAGACGTTCAGCAGCTTGGTAAAGAAAAGTTTGAATATCTATGGCCTTGAGGTTGCGACGGGTAATGCACTTCTTGTTTCTGATAGGCTTTGCGATGTTGAGGAAGAAAAGAATGGTAGAATGATCGGAGAGCAGTTCGTCAGTGACAGATACAAACCGAGATGTGACTAGACCTTGTGAAACATCGGTAATAAGCAAGTCTAAAATGTGGCCTGATCTGTGAGTTGGTTTGTTTACCAGCTGGGAAAGAGAGTGGTTAGACAAAGAAAAAAACGCTTGACATCAGGAGAAGAGTGGTTGTCAAAATGGAAGTTAAAGTCACCAAGAATTATAAGTTTCTTCGGAGAGAGGCTGAAATGGTCAAGGAGTGACTGAAACTCTTGGTGGAAAACTGAAGACCTCAAATTGTTTCTACGGTTGAGAGGCGAACAGTAAAGGCAACAGAACGTAACAGAGTGGCCGGGTAAGGTGAGGTTGAGTTCAGAGACCTCGAAAGATTCGGGTGAAAAAGGAAGGGAGTGACAGAAAGAAAGAGTTGGATGCAGAGTGTCTTTGTAGATGGCAAAGCCATCTCCACGTGAGTCGGGGGAAAGAAAGTTTTGTAGCCAGGTGGCCTCAGCTGGTTTACCTTTGGTTCATGACCCAGTGGTTTTAGCCAAGTTTCTGTAAGAAAGGTTAGATCTATGTTGTGTTCAGAAATTAAGTCGGTTTTGCCATCAGGACAGATTGGGCATTAAGAAGACACATGTGGAGAAGGTTTGATCTGAGAGAGGCAAAGAGGTTGAAGAAGACATTGGTGATTGACTATGACTATCAGAGGAAGAGGCTGAGGGTGATGGCAGAGATGTGTGCAGTGGAAGAGTAGACAAGGGTTTGGATGGCGGGTCAGGAGTGGAACATGGTAAAAGAACTGGGTCAGTCAGGGGATTTATAGTCTCAAGAAAATCATTACACACATCATGGATATTAGACATTAGAATCACAAAGGATGAAACACCTGGAGGACAAGGTGACAGTTGTTGTGGAAGTGACGTCAGAAGTGAGGGGGGAGGCAGATGTGGGGGAAGCAGCTGCAGGTGATGACGTATGCCTGCACGTGTTCCTCGTCTGGTTTTTCGGCGGTGTATTCCAAGGTTTACAATATTCTGTTTGAGTCCATTTTGCATTTGGCTGAGTTGGTTCAAGCTGGAGGGGAAGCCATGATCAGCGCCCTACTAAGAATCTGCAACAAGATCTGGCAGACAGGAAAATGGCCAACACCATGGACACAGTCACTCATCATCACCCTCCCCAAGAAAGGAAATCTACAACAATGCCATAATTACCGCACAATCATCCTCATATGCCACCCAAGCAAGGTCATGCTGCAGATAATATTGAATAGACTGAAGCCACAAGCAGAGACCATCATTGCTGAGGAACAAGCAGGTTTCAGAGCAGGGCGCAGCACAACAGAACAGATATTCAACCTCAGAATACTATGTGAGCGGTACCTTCAACATCAACAAGACCTTTACCATGTATTTATCGATTTTAAGAAGGCATTTGACAGGGTGTGGCATGCAGCTTTGTGGGCAACCATGAATTTGTACAGCATCAATGCAAACCTGATCAGAGTCATCAAACAGCTGTACAGCGAGGCCACCAGTGCAGTGTACTACAACAACATTGGAGAATGGTTTCGAACAACAGTTGGAGTAAGGCAGGGCTGTCTACTCTCACCCACTCTTTTCAACATCTTCCTTGAGAGAATCATGGCTGATGCACTGGAATATCACGAAGGATCAGTCAGCATTGGTGGTAGAACGATCACAAACCTCCGCTTCGCAGATGACATTGATGGAATAGCAGGATCAGAAAAAGAGCTTGCCAGCCTAACAGAACACCTGAATAAGGCCTCCAAAACATACGGCATGGAAATCAGTGCAGAGAAGACCAAACTGATGACTAATAACACCAACGGCATTAGCACTGATATCGGAGTTAATGACCAGAAGCTGGAAACAGTTCAAAGCTTCAAGTACCTGGGAGCCATTGTATCCGACCAGGGATCCAAGCCAGAAGTAGTATGCAGGACTGCACAGACAATAACAGCTCTGTCAAAACTAAACACCATCTGGAGAGATAAAAATATCTCACTTATCTCCAAGATCAGACTAATGCGCTCCCTTGTCATATCCATATTTCTGTATGCCTGTGAATCATGGACCCTGACTGCAGATTTGGAGAGAAGAGTACAGGCGGTGGAGATGAGATGCTTTCGGAGACTCCTTGGCATCCCCTACAAAGACCACATAAGCAACGAAAGCGTGCATAACAGAATCCAGCAAACCATTGGACCCTATGAGAACCTTCTAACGATCGTGAAAAAGCGTAAACTTAAATGGTATGGGCATGTTACAAGATCCAAAGGACTTGCAAAGACAGTTTTGCAAGGCACTGTCCAAGGAGGAAGAAGAAGAGGCAGACCAAGGAAGACCTGGGAGGATAACATCAGCGAATGGACAGGCCTTGAACTCAACAAAACCATGAGAAAGGCAGAACAGAGAGAGGAATGGAGGGAACTGGTTGTTGAGTCTTTGAGGGTGCCCCCACGGTCGTCAGACTACGGGACAGATAGATAGATAGAGATAGAAACCCAGTTGAGGAAAAAGCTTTTAAGTCTGCAACAGTTAGTGTCATTGCCGAGTAGTGACAAATGCTGGGCAGTGGCGGGGATGAGGGGGGGGGGGATTCGAGTCGTGAATCACGTGCACGTGTGCACGCTGCGGCAGGGTCACAGTACACAAGGTCACAAAGACCAGCGCAATCCGGTAAACACAAATCATAGAGTCAATGAAATTTTGAAAATGAATATAAAACAAATCAAGATTATAAACTGAAATATGTCGAAAGTTAACTTATATCAAAGAAAACTGTTCTGACCACAACATTCTTGGAGGAGTTAGAAACACAATGATACAAAACTTTCCAGGAAGGACGCCGGATAAACACACCAATTTCACATTCAGAGACACACACACACCATGCAGCCGCCAGGCGCAAAGGTGACCAGATCAGATATAGGCCAGGAATGTTCGTGTTTCCCTAACCCACCCAATGCTGACATGAATTAGGGGATCTTCAACATGCATATTTTGGGACGAAATGGCTCAGTAGTCAGAGCACTCGCTTTCCCCCAACCAAGCTAAGCAGCGTCGAGCGTGGTTACTACTTGGATGGGTGACCGTTTGTGCGCGTTTGCTTCAATACAGTTCCCCAGTTCACCCAGCTGTAAATGGGTAACTGCCTCTTTAGGGTCAGGGAAGGTAAAGCAGCGAGGGAGAGGAGATGGGCGCCGCCCTCAATATGCTGGCCCCTAGAGAAGTGAGGTCTGACCCCTCACTCCGCTATGACCTTTAAGGTTATGGGACACCTTTACCATACTTTTAAATGTGCTTATTTAATCTTCTGCACGTGCACATATTTAAGATAATAAAGGCACTGGCAGGTCTGCACTAGAAATTGACCTGGGAGATCGTAAAAATCCCCATCCTCAATTCACCAGAGGCGGTCGAGATTCAAACCGAAACTTCAGGGACTCCCTAGCTTGAAGTCACAGTTCTTCACCACTCGGCTACAGCGTCCACCTAGCAAACCACAGATTAGCTTTTAGATTAGCTTCTAGATTAGCTTTCAGATTAGCTTTTAGATTAGCTTTTAGATTAGCTTTTAGATTAGCTTTTAGATTAGCTTTAAGATTAGCTTTAAGATTAGCTTTTAGATTAGCTTTTAGATTAGCTTTTAGATTAGCTTTTAGATTAGCTTTAAGATTAGCTTTAAGATTAGCTTTTAGATTAGCTTTTAGATTAGCTTTTAGATTAGCTTTGGTGACAGAAATTTAGCATTAATTATAGATGTGTCAAAGGGAAAGTACCCCCCCCCCCCTGTCTGACATGAAACAGCATTACCATATAGAAGAATGTTTAGTTTTGTTCCTACCTGAAAGCATCCTAGAATAATTTGCTACACTGCAATTAGAAAATTGTAACTGCTGATCATGATCACAATAGTGTTTTAAGTTAACGCTGTTATCATAATGTGTCTCTGTCTCTGTCTTTCTCTCTCGCTTTCTCTCTCTCTCTACTACTACCACCACCA
This sequence comes from Rapana venosa, assembly GCA_028751875.1. Classification (NCBI taxonomy): domain Eukaryota; kingdom Metazoa; phylum Mollusca; class Gastropoda; order Neogastropoda; family Muricidae; genus Rapana; species Rapana venosa. The sequence continues at coordinate 5,813,608 of CM054162.1, forward strand.
CTGCCACCACCACCACTACCACCACCACCACTACTACTACTACTACTAGTACTAGTACTACTACTACTACTACTACTACTACTACTACTACTACTACTACTACTACTACTACTACTACTTCTACTTCTACTTCTACTACTACTACTACTATTTCTAGTGCTGCTACTGCTGCTACTACTACTGCTGCTGCTGCTGCTGCTGCTGCTGCTGCTGCTGCTGCTGCTGCTCCTCCTCCCTCCTCCTCCTCCTCCTACTACTACCACTGCTACATCTACTACATCTACTACATATACTACTACTACTTCCACTACCACTACCACTACTACTACTACTACTATACTACTACTACTACCACTACTACCACTACTACTACTACTACCACTACTACTACCCCTACTATCTACTACTACTACTACTAACCACTACTACTACTACTACCACTACTACCACTACTACTACTACCACTACTACACCACTACTACTACTACCACTACTACACTACTACTCACTACCACTACTACTACTACTACTACCACTACTACTACTACTACTACCATACTACTACTTACTACCACTACTACTACTACTCTACTACTACTACCACTACTACTACTACTACTACACTACTACTACCACTACTACCACTACTATATATACCACTACTACTACTCTACTACTACACTACTACTACCACTACACTACTACTACTACCACTACTACTACCACTACTACTACCACTACTACCACTACTACCAACTTACTACTACACTACTACTACCACTACACTACTACTACTACCACTACTACTACCACTACACTACTCTACTACCACTACTACTACTACACTAACTACTACTACCACTACAACTACTACTACCACTACTACCAAACTACTACTACCACTACTACTACTACTACACTACTACCACCACTACACTACCACTACTACTACCAACTACTACCACTACTACTACTACATACTAACTACTACACTACTACTACTACCACTACTACTACTCCACTACCTACCACTACTACTACTACACTACTACTACTACCACTACTACTATTCTACTTTATACTACACTATCCCACTTACTACCATAAATTCCCTACATATTATTATACTACTTACTATATATTATATATATACTATACTACTACTACTACCCTACTACTACCCACTATTGTTGCTTTACAAATCAGCCTATATAAATCCCATACATATTATTATTATAATATTATTATTATTTACAAACTACTACCTACTACTATACCTACTACTACTACTACCACTACCTACACCACTACTACTACTAACTACTACTACTACTACCACTACACTACCACTACTACTACTACTACCACTACTACTACTACTATACTAATACTACTACTACTACCACAACTACTATACTAAACCTACTACTACTACTACTACTTACTACCACTACATACTATACTACTACCACTACTATACTACCAACTACCACACTACTACCACCACTACTACCACCACTACTACTACCACCACTACTACTACAACTACTACCACCACTACTACCACCACTACTACCACTACTACTATTACCACCACCACTACTACTACTACCACTACTACCACTACTACCACCACTATACTACTACTACTACTACTACTACTACCCACCACTACTACTACCACTACTTCTACTACTACCACTACTATTACCACCACCACCACTACTACTACTACTACTACTACCACTACCACTACTACCACTACTACTACCACTACCACTACTACCACTACTACTACCACTACTACCACTACTACCACTACTACTACTACTACTACTACTACCACTACTACTATTATTGATCATCAGTTCTATGCCGATGATACTCGGCTTCAGTGCAGTGATACTGTTGAAAACTTGCCTTCCCTCCTGACAATCATGTCCTACTGCCTTCAAGACATTCAAAACTGGATGACTCAGAACAAGTTACAACTTAATGCCGATAAAACCGAAGCCATGCTCATAGGGACCAAACATAAACTTTCCTCTATCGCAAAAACTTCAATAGAATTCGGCAATACGTCAGTTCCTTTGTCCAACTCTGTGAAGTATTTAGGAGTAGTTTTTGACAACACACTCTCTATGAAAAAATTCATCACCCAGACCTGCCAGTCTTGCTACTATCAATTACGACGCATAAGCGCGATTCGCAAGTATCTGTCCACTGATGCAACTTCCAAGCTTGTCACATCTCTCATTCTTTCACGTTTAGACTACTGTAATTCTCTTTTGGCTGGCCTACCAGCATCATCTATCCGCTCTCTTCAACGCATACAAAACTCTGCAGCTCGACTGGTCCTAAGAAAGAAAAAATCTGAACACATCACTCCTCTTCTGCGATCTCTTTACTGGCTGCCTGTCTCACAAAGACTGGAGTATAAAATCAATACCCTCTGTTTCAAATGTCTCCACAAATGTGCACCCTCTTATCTCTGTAACTGTCTTCATCTGTACACTCCATCCCGTTCCCTTCGTTCAGCCGCAGATACTTTGTGCTTTCGAACACCCAGATTCAAACAAACCACTGTTGGCCGTCGCTCCTTCTCTGTTTCTGGTCCATCCATCTGGAATGACCTCCCTCTTTCACTTCGCCAAAAGCCTTCACTTGATACCTTCAAATCCAGCCTCAAAACACACTTATTTCCTACCTGAGACTTTCCCCCCAAATATCTGTCCCTAATTTTCAACAGCATCTTTCACCTTCTAAGTGTTGTTCCGAGTGTGTGTGTGTGTGTGTGTGTGTGTGTTTGCGTGCGTGCGTGCGTGCGTGCGTGCGTGCGTGCGTGCGTGTGTGCGTGCGTGCGTGCGTGTGTGCGCGCGTGTGTGTGCGTGTATGCGTGCATACGTGCGCGCGCATGGTTTTGAAATCTGTTGTTCCGAAACCACCCTAGTCCATACTTTAGATACACTTCTACTTGCTTCTGATGCAGGAAAAATCTCCATCCTCACTCTTCTTGACTTATCTGCAGCCTTTGATACCATAGATCACTCAATTCTTCTTTCTCGCCTCCAAAATACGTTTGGTATTAATGGCACAGCCCTCACCTGGTTTACTCCATACCTCACAGACCGGTTCCAGAAAGTTATTGCAAACAAAATTCAATCAAAACCTGTCAAAATGGAATGTGGAGTCCCGCAGGGATCAGTCCTGGGCCCTGTTCTCTTTACTCTCTACACTGCTCCACTCTCACATATAATAAACAACCACCCTATTAATCATCATTTCTATGCCGATGATACTCGGCTTCAGTGCAGTGATACTGTTGAAAACTTGCCTTCCCTCCTGACAAATATTTCCTACTGCCTTCAAGACATTCAAAACTGGATGACTCAGAACAAGTTACAACTTAATGCCGATAAAACCGAAGCCATGCTCATAGGGACCCAACATAAACTTTCCTCTATCACAAAAACTTCAATAGAATTCGGCAATACGTCAGTTCCTTTGTCCAACTCTGTGAAGTATTTAGGAGTAGTTTTTGACAACACACTCTCTATGAAAAAATTCATCACCCAGACCTGCCAGTCTTGCTACTATCAATTACGACGCATAAGCGCGATTCGCAAGTATCTGTCCACTGATGCAACTTCCAAGCTTGTCACATCTCTCATTCTTTCACGTTTAGACTACTGTAATTCTGTGGATCAGTGATCAATGTGATGAGATCGAAAAAAACATGAAAGTGGGCAACAGTAAAAAGGCATACGACACCCTGAAGAAACTCACAAAACCACTTCAAACCAAATCATCAGTCATTGAAGACAGCTCCGGAAACCTCCTCACAGAAAGCTCAGCTGCATTGAACAGGTGGTCTGAATATTGTCAAGAACTGTACAACTACCCAATACAACCTGACAAGAGCATAATAGAAGAGAAAGCAGCAACATCAAGAGCACCCTCGCCATTACCTATACTGAGGGAAGAAGTGGAAGAAGCCATCCGCAGCTTACCAGTAGGAAAGTCCCCAGGAGCAGACAACATACCAGCAGAGCTGCTCAAGCATGGTGGCGAAGCAGTCATCACATATGTTACAGCTATCTGTCAGAAGATTTGGGAGACAAAACAGTGGCCAACAGACTGGACACAATCACTCATCATACCCCTGCCCAAGAAGGGGAATTTACGCCAATGCCAAAACTATAGAACAATCAGCCTCATCAGCCACGCCAGCAAGATCATGCTCAAAGTTATTTTGAATCGACTCAAGAAGGAGGCAGAAGAACACCTTGCAGAGGAACAAGCTGGGTTCGGGGCAGGCAGGAGCACAATCGAACAGATTTTTAACTGCCACATCCTGATGGAAAAACATCTTCAACATCAGAGAGACCTGTTCCACTACTTCATCGACTTCAAGAAGGCTTTTGACAGAATATGGCACGAAGGCCTGTGGGAGGTCCTCAGAATGTTTGGCATTGAAGAAGGACTAGTGCAAACCATTCAAGCACTATACAACACTGCAAGCAGTGCAGTCCTTCTGAACAATCAGGTCGGAGACTACTTCAAAACCACAGTTGGGGTCCGACAAGGATGCCTGTTATCTCCAGTCCTGTTCAATCTGTTCTTGGAAAACATCATGAGAGAGACCCTCCATGACTTCCACCCTACCATCTCCATTGGCGGCAGACCCCTCAACAACTTACGGTTTGCCGATGACATTGACCTCATGGGCGGAAGTAACACAGAGCTGCAAGATCTTACGACCAGACTTGAGAACAGAGCTGGAGCATATGGGATGGAGGTGAGCTCGGAGAAAAGTAAAGTACTTGTGAACAGCACGAGCAATGCCACCGCTAAAATTTACATGAACGGCCAACAACTGGAGGAGGTAGACGCTTTTAAATACCTCGGCGCTACACTCACAAAGGACGGGCGATCGACGACAGAAATCAAAGTCAGAATAGCCATGGCAACATCTTCCATGACAAAACTCACCACCATATGGAAAAGTAAAGAGATCAGTTTCCCAATCAAACTAAAGCTCTACAAAGCCCTAATTCAGTCGATCCTGCTGTACGGAAGTGAAACCTGGACATTGACTGCTGAAACAGCAAAGCGAATCCAGTCATTCGAAACAAAATGCCATAGAAAACTACTGGGCATATCCTGGAGAGAACGAAAGACCAACGAATTTGTCAAGAGTCAAATAACACGGCTGGCAGGTCCACAGGAACCCCTTCTCACCATCGTCAAGAAGAAAAAGCTCACATGGTTTAGCCACGTCACCCGCCACAACACTCTGCCCAAAACAGTACTGCAGGGAACACTCGAAGGTGGCAGAAGGAGGCGAAGACAGAACAAGTCATGGATGGACAACATCAGAGAATGGACCAGGATGAATGACTCGGCACTACTGCGCAGAGCCGAGGACCGAGATGGATGGAGGAGGCTTACCACGGCATCGTCTTTCATGTCTCCCCCACGACCGCCAAGGTCACGGGTCTGATGATGATGATGATGATGAATTCTCTTTTGGCTGGCCTACCAGCATCATCTATCCACTCTCTTCAACGCATACAAAACTCTGCAGCTCGACTGGTCCTAAGAAAGAAAAAATCTGAACACATCACTCCTCTTCTGCGATCTCTTCACTGGTTGCCTGTCTCACAAAGACTGGAGTATAAAATCAATACCCTCTGTTTCAAATGTCTCCACAAATCTGCGTCCTCTTATCTCTGTAACTGTCTTCACCTGTACACTCCATCCCGTTCCCTTCGTTCAGCCACAGATACTTTGTGCTTTCGAACACCCAGATTCAAACAAACCACTGTTGGCCGTCGCTCCTTCTCTGTTTCTGGTCCATCCACCTGGAATGACCTCCCTCTTTCACTTCGCCAAAAGCCTTCACTTGATACCTTCAAATCCAGCCTCAAAACACACTTATTTCCTACCTGAGACTTTCCCCCCAAATATCTGTCCCTAATTTTCAACAGCATCTTTCACCTTCTAAGTGTTGTTCCGTGTGTGTGTGTGTGTGTGTGTGTGTGTGTGTGTGTGTGTGTGTGTGTGCGTGTGCGTGTGTGTGTGCGTGTGTGTGTGTGCGTGCGTGTGTGTGCGCGTGTGTGTGCGTGTATGCGTGCATACGTGCGCGCGCATGGTTTTGAAATCTGTTGTTCCGAAACCACCCTAGTCCATACTTTAGATACACTTCTACTTGCTTCTGATGCAGGAAAAATCTCCATCCTCACTCTTCTTGACTTATCTGCAGCCTTTGATACCATAGATCACTCAATTCTTCTTTCTCGCCTCCAAAATACGTTTGGTATTAATGGCACAGCCCTCACCTGGTTTACTTCATACCTCACAGACCGGTTCCAGAAAGTTATTGCAAACAAAATTCAATCAAAACCTGTCAAAATGGAATGTGGAGTCCCGCAGGGATCAGTCCTGGGCCCTGTTCTCTTTACTCTCTACACTGCTCCACTCTCACATATAATAAACAACCACCCTATTAATCATCATTTCTATGCCGATGATACTCAGCTTCAGTGCAGCGATACTGTTGAAAACTTGCCTTCCCTCCTGACAAATATTTCCTACTGCCTTCAAGACATTCAAAACTGGATGACTCGGAACAAGTTACAACTTAATGCCGATAAAACCGAAGCCATGCTCATAGGGACCCAACATAAACTTTCCTCTATCACAAAAACTTCAATAGAATTCGGCAATACGTCAGTTCCTTTGTCCAACTCTGTGAAGTATTTAGGAGTAGTTTTTGACAACACACTCTATGAAAAAATTCATCACCCAGACCTGCCAGTCTTGCTACTATCAATTACGACGCATAAGCGCGATTCGCAAGTATCTGTCCACTGATGCAACTTCCAAGCTTGTCACATCTCTCATTCTTTCACGTTTAGACTACTGTAATTCTCTTTTGGCTGGCCTACCAGCATCATCTATCCACTCTCTTCAACGCATACAAAACTCAGCAGCTCGACTGGTCCTAAGAAAGAAAAAATCTGAACACATCACTCCTCTTCTGCGATCTCTTCACTGGTTGCCTGTCTCACAAAGACTGGAGTATAAAATCAATACCCTCTGTTTCAAATGTCTCCACAAATCTGCACCCTCTTATCTCTGTAACTGTCTTCACCTGTACACTCCATCCCGTTCCCTTCGTTCAGCCACAGATACTTTGTGCTTTCGAACACCCACATTCAAACAAACCACTGTTGGCCGTCGCTCCTTCTCTGTTTCCGGTCCATCCACCTGGAATGACCTCCCTCTTTCACTTCGTCAAAAGCCTTCACTTGATTCCTTCAAATCCAGCCTCAAAACACACTTATTTCCTACCTGATACTTTCCCCCCTCATATCTTTCCCTAATTTTCAACAGCATCTTTCACCTTCTAAGTGTTGTTCCGTGTGTGTGTGTGTGTGTGTGTGTGCGTGTGTGCGTGCGTGCGTGCGTGCGTGCGTGCATGCGTGCGTGTGCGTGCGTAATGCGCGCGCATGGATTTGAAATCTGTTGCTCATTATGTTTAAGGAGAGTTGCATGCCTGTAAATGATTGAGTGCAAGCGCTTCGATTTGTTTTTTACAAGATTCAGTGCTATATAAATTCCATATATTATTATTATTATTACTATTACCACCACCACTACTACTACTTCTACTACCACCACTACTACTACTATTACCACCACTACTACTACCACTACTACTACTATTACCACTCACTCACTCACTCATCCCTTGGTCGGGACAACCGTTGGGGTACCCGCACGGACGCTGCAAGTGGACCGCCAAATGGTTCTGTCCTGGGCTGTTTTCAGGAGGCTTGGTACAGTGAGGCCGGTCCACTCCTTGATGTTGGATATCCAGCTTTTGCGTGGTCGTCCCTGCCTCCTTGCTCCTTCCACCATTCCCTGCAGGACTGTCTTTGACAGGCTGTTATGCCTATTACCACTACTACTACTATTACCACTACTACTACTACCACTACTGCTACTATTACCACCACTACTACTACTACTACTACTACACTACTACTACTACTACTACCACTACTACTACTATTACCACCACCACCACTTACTACTAACTACCACTACTACACCACTACTACTACTATTACCACCACTACTACTACCACCACTACTACTACTACCACTACTACTACTACTTCTACCACCACTACAACTACTACCACCACTACTACTACTACTACCACTACTACTACTACTTCTACCACCACTACTACTACTTCCACTACTACTACTACTTCCACTACTACTACTACCACTACTACTACTACTACTACTACTACTACTACCACTACTACCACTACTACTACTACCACTACTACTACTACTTCTACCACCACTACTACTACTACCATCTACTACACTACCACTACCACTACTACACACTACTACACTACACCACTACCACTACATACCACTACTACTACTACCATCTACTACTACTACCACACACTACTCACTACTACCACACCATACTACTACTACTACTACTACTACACCACACACTACTACACTACTACTACTACTACTACTACTACATACTAACTACTACTACTATAACCACCACCACTACTACTACTACTACTACTACTACACTACTACATTACTAACTACTTACCACTACACCACTACTACTACACTACTACTACTACTACTAACTACAACTACTACTACTAACACTACTACTACTACCACTACACTACTACCTACCACTACTACTACTACTACTACCACACACACTACTACTACTACCACTAACTACTACTACTACCACTACCACTACTACCACCACTACTAACTACTACCAACCACTACTACTACTACTACTACAACTACTACTACTATACCACCACACTACTACTACTACATACATACCACTACTACACTACACTACTACTAACTACTACCTACCACCACTACTACATACTACTACTACTACTACCACTACACTACTAACCACTACTACTATAACCACACACCACTACTACTACTACCACACTACTACTACTACCACTACCTACAACTCACTACTACTCTACTAACACACCACCACTACTACTACTACTATACTACTACTACACTACTACCAACTACTACTATACCACATCCACTACTACACTCTACACACTACTACTACTACCACTACTACACTACCACTACCACTACTACCACACACTACTACTACTACCACTCACACTACTTACCACACTACTACTACTACTACTACTACTAACCACTCACTACACCACTACTACTACTACAGTACTCAAATTATGCGCAGCACTCTAGCACTCAGGCAACTGAGTGTCTTCCTATTCTTATCAGATTCCAACACTAGTAGCGCCAGAGGTGGACAACGAAAAGAAAGGAAAAAGGAAGACCAAAACAGAGGAAGAGAGAAGAGCGAGAGCAGGAGAGGAGTATAGAGGAAGAAGGAGGAAGAGGGAGGAAGAGAGGAAAGGAGGAAGAGAGAGAAGAGGAGAAGAGGAGGAAGAGGAGGAAGAGGAGGAGGAAAGGAGGAGGAAGAGGAGGAAGAGGAAGAGGAGGAAGAGGAAGAAGAGGAGGAAGAGGAGGAAGAGGATAGGAGCACAGGGAGTCGAGGCTAGTTGAAAGACCCCCCTCCGGCATCCAGTCTCCCTCCCACTCAGGCACAGTCACTCCCACGCAGCACAGCACTCCCCACTCCCCACAGCACTCCCCACATCCCCACAGCACTCCCCACAGCTCTCCCACAGCACTCCCCACAGCTCTCCCCACAGCTCTCCCCACAGCTCTCCCCACAGCTCTCCCCACAGCACTCCCCACACCACTCCCCACACCCCTCCCCCAGTGCAGCAACGTCACACCACTCCCCCAGTGCTGCAGCAACGTCACACCCCTCCCCCAGTGCTGCAGCAACGTCACACCACTCCCCTTCCAGCAGGGTACCCCCCCCCCCCCTTCCTTAGCCAGCCCTCGTGTTTGGCCTCCAGCCTCTGCCTGGGGCGGACAGCGCGGCCAGCACGTCTGCTGAGCATCGTTGGAACACAGTGACAGCAGTGTCGCCATAGCAGTAGAGGGAGGTCAGGAAGACATGGCCAGGGCAGGAGAGGAAGGTCAGGAAGACATGGCCAGGGCAGGAGAGGAAGGTCAGGAAGACATGGCCAGGGCAGGAGAGGAAGGTCAGGAAGACATGGCCAGGGCGGAGAGAGGTCAGGAGCAGGAGGGCAGGAGAGGAAGGTCAGGAAGACATGGCCAGGGCAGGAGAGGAAGGTCAGGAAGACATGGCCAGGGCAGGAGAGGAAGGCCAGGAAGACATGGCCAGGGCAGGAGAGGAAGGTCAGGAAGACATGGCCAGGGCAGGAGAGGAAGGCCAGGAAGACATGGCCAGGACAGGAGAGGAAGGCCAGGAAGACATGGCCAGGGCAGGAGAGGAAGGCGTGGAAAGAGCGAGTGATCGTCCTTCCGACGACTCCTGCCAGCTGGACAAGGCTGTGCTGCGGCAGCTGTACAGGGCCTGCAGGGCAGGGGATGTCCCCGCCGTGGTAGACGGCCTCAGTCACGGGCCGGCCTACCTCGCTGCCAAATTCTCTGTCAACCAGCGGACTGCGCTCCACATGGCAGTGTCTGATGGCCACGTGGATCTGGTCAGGACACTGCTGGAGCGGAACGCGGAGGTGGACTGCAGGGACATCTTGTATCTCACCCCTCTGCACATCTCCGTCTACCTGGAGGATCCCAGCATCCTTCTGCTTCTCCTGGACAAAGCCCCGTCCCTGGACGCCCGTGACGCCCTGGGTAACACGGCTCTGCTCTTTGCCACGGACATGGGGCGCGAAGAGGCGGCGCGGTGCCTGCTGCAGCACGGGGCAGACCCCGACGTGGCCAACATCAAGCAGCACACCGCGCTCTACAGGGCCTGCAAACGGCGCTTCCCTTCGCTGGTCAAGCTGCTTCTGCGTTCAGGGGCCGAGGTCAACCCGTGTGGAGGGGTCAAGGCCCCTCTGTATGCGGCCAGCAAGCGAGGTCACGGTGACATTGTGGATCTGCTGCTTAAGGCCAACGCTGACGTCACTGCAGGCCGGAACCCCATTGAGGCAGCCAGTAGGAAGAAGCATCACAAGGTGGTGAAGACGTTGATCAACCACCTGGTCAAGCTGTCCCTTCCACACACCGTCATCAGCAGCATGCTGGCCAACATCGACAGAGCTCTTCACCCTCCTTTACCCGATGCTTGAGAGCAACTACTGTATCTTCCACTTCCCCAAATCTCACCTGGCCTTGTACAGAACTCTGGGGTCTGCAGTTTTATTTCTGAAGTCAGCTTTTATGTCGATTGTGATCAGAGAGTAAAGCAAACAAGTCAGCATGTTTCATGTACTTCTCAAAAAAGGAAGAGCCGCATTGTAAATACAATAATTTTAAAACAAAATTGGGTAAGGTGCCTATTGCATTGTAAATCTTGCTTTATCATCATATGCAATGTTGTTTTAAATCTTTGATGATTTAAACCTTTCGCTGGTTTTTTTTAAACTAACCATGAATTTATAACAAGATTTGAACTTTGAGTAAGCCGAATCTTTCTTCCTGAAATGAGAAAAATGGAAAAGAGTTCTTAAATCTGTTATTAACAGTGCTTGATATTGAATGTTTTAAAAATGGGGGTGATGCTGAATACGAGGACCCGCTCACACTCTGAAGCTGGAACGTTTCAAGGTGATGATCTTTTTTCTCTGACGTTGTTGAGCATGGTCCACACAACAAGCTGTGTTGTCAAGAAAGTGTCAAAGAAGATAAGACAGCTTGTGTGGGGTGGGTTGTTGGGTTTGTGTGTGTGTGGCCAAGATCCAAAGCTTTGTCAACAACCAATTTTAGTTTTGCCTCTGAAAAAAGGAAATGGGTCAAGAGAGAGAGAGAGACTTTTCAGGTCATTGTTGTGTCATTATTGCTCAGCACTGAACAGTGGTCAGGGAAGCAATATCATGCTGAATGTACAGTTATCACATTGTTTACAAAGACTAGTGAGTGCTGGAGACAATCTGTCAAACTGAAGACATCGTTTTGAGATCACCATCGTTCTTTAGCTGAACACTGTCGTCGCTGTCGCTTGGTGTCTGGCCCTGGGGCTGCTTTCTCTGCCAGCCCATGTGGAAATTATTGCTTCCTTTCTGTTACCTGTCTTTTGCCTGTCTTTTATCTTTCTGTTACCCGTCTTTTACCTTTCTGTTACCTGTCTTTTACCTTTCTATTACCTTTCTGTTACCCGTCTTTTACCTTTCTGTTACCTGTCTTTTACCTTTCTATTACCTTTCTATTACCTTTCTGTTACCCGTCTTTTACCTTTCTGTTACCTGTCTTTTACCTTTCTATTACCTTTCTGTTACCCGTCTTTTACCTTTCTGTTACCTGTCTTTTACCTTTGGTACCTGTCTTTTTCCTTTCTATTACCTTTCTGTTACCCGTCTTTTACCTTTCTGTTACCTGTCTTTTACCTTACTGTTACCTTCTTTTACCTGTCTTTTACCTTTCTATTACATTTCTGTTACCTGTCTTTTACCTTTCTTTTTACTTTCCTGTGACCTTTGTGTGTCCCGTTTTACCTGTCTACCCCATGGGGGCAGGGAAAGAGGTTGCTGTCATGTTCTGAAGGATACAGTGTCAGGTGTACAGAAGGGAAAAGGTGTTGGTCTTTACCTGTGTGTAAAAGAAGGGGTGTCAACAAATCTATCATACTGTTGCTTCTGTGGTGCAGGATAAACACCTGCTCTGCACCTCTGTCTGTCTGTCTGTTTATTGCTATCGGTCTGTCTGTCTGTCTATCTCTGTCTGTATCTCGCTGTCTCTCTCTCTCTGTCTCTCTCTGTCTGTCTGTCTGTTTATTGCTGTCAGTCTGTCTGTCTATCTGTCTCTATCTCTCTGTCTCTCTCTGTCTCTCTGTCTCTGTCTCTCTCTGTGTCTGTCTGTCTGTCTGTCTCTCTCTGTCTCTCTGTCTCTCCTGTCTCTCTGTCTTTGTCTCTGTCTCTGTCCCTGTCTCTGTCTCTGTCCCTCTCTCTCTCTCTGTCTGTGTTCCATGTGCCCAGTTCAGACTGCTGTTGGTTTCCAGCTTTCTTTCCACCAGGGCTCAGTGTCACAGCTTTTGCTGCAATGCTGTAGGAAGTACTGGGAAGAACCACCACATGTACCTTTCTATTACCTTCTCTTACCTTTCTAGTACCTTTCTCTTACCTTTCTGGTACCTTTCGTTCTACCTTTCTGGTACCTTTGTCACCTTGAAATGTACAGCACACACGCACACACACACACACACACACACACACACACACACACACACACACACACACACACACACACACACACACACACACACACACACACACACACACACACACACACACCCCACACACACACACACACACACACACAGACGAAGAGCTATACAGACCACACTCCTAACTTTGGGAAGACCTGAGATCTGAAACGCCACAACGTTCCCTCTATAAAACTGGTTCTAGCTCCATACAGTCTTCCATCAGCAAAAACCATGGAATTCCATCAGAGTTTGAAAATGGTGTTTGGTGGAACATAATGAGACACCACCTTTATCTATCAATTGAGGGATGCAGCTTTCATTGGCAGCACAGGGAAAGGAGAGACAGTGGCAGATAGAGATCAGAGAAGACAGCAGAACCGTAACTACATCACACCAGAAGCCTGCACACATTGAACAGGGGTAGCTTAGAGAGAGAGTGGACAGACGAAGCAGAGAATGAAGAGGAGAACACAGGCTGCACACTAGACGCCTGCAATCCAGAAAGATTCTGTTTTTAGGTTAACATTCACTTACTATAGGGTCATACTTATGTTTCAGGGAGACACACGAGATGCTTACAAGAGACACTCTCACCACAAAGACACAGTAATTATAGACTAGGTTCCCTTGCCTGGGCTTCCCAAGGCGCGGACACGACTCGTCACGACAGCCACAAGGGAAGAGGGTTCCAATCCCCGCGGCTTGACTGGCCAGGCCCTGGTCAGGCTGGCTGGCTGACTCCACTGCTAGCTGCCGCTTCTGGCCACCACCTGGGCCCTGGCCACTGACAGCTTCCTGTCCTGCCACGCCACGCCACGCCACCACGCCACGCCACGCCACGCCACACCACCACGCCACCACACCACCACACCACCACACCACCACGCCACCACGCCACCACACCACCACACCACCACACCACCACGCCACCACACCACCCACCACACCACCACACCACCACGCCACCACACCACACCACCACACCACCACACCACCACGCCACCACGCCACGCCACCACACACCACCACACCACCACGCCACCACGCCACCACACCACGCCACCACGCCACCACGCCACCACACCACGCCACCACGCCACGCCACCACACCACGCCACCACGCCACGCCACCACACCACGCCACCACGCCACCACACCACGCCACCACGCCACCACACCACGCCACCACACCACGCCACCACGCCACCACACCACACCACCACGCCACCACACCACGCCACCACGCCCACCACACCACACCACCACGCCACCACACCACGCCACCACGCCACGCCACCACGCCACCACACCACACCACCACGCCACCACACCACGCCACCACACCACGCCACCACACCACACCACCACACCACACCACCACGCCACCACGTCACCACGCCACCACGCCACCACACCACGCCACCACACCACGCCACCACGCCACCACGTCACCACGCCACCACACCACGTCACCACGCCACCACGCCACCACGCCACGTCACCACGCCACCACGCCACGTCACCACGCCACCACACCACGTCACCACGCCACCACACCACGTCACCACGCCACCACGCCACGTCACCCCACTGTCTGTCTGCATGCAGCTGCCTTCATCTGCGTGAGTCTCCGGTGGCTCTGGCACTGTCTCTGTCTCTGGCACTGTCTCTGTCTCTGGCATTGTCTCTGGCACTGTCTCTGTCTCTGGCATTGTCTCTGTCTTTGGCAATGTCTCTGTCTCTGGCATTGTCTCTGTCTTTGGCACTGTCTCTGTCTCTGGCATTGTCTCTGTCTTTGGCACTGTCTCTGTCTCTGTCTCTGACACTGACTCTGGCTCTGGCACTGTCTCTGTCTCTGGCATTGTCTCTGTCTTTGGCACTGTCTCTGTCTCTGTCTCTGACACTGACTCTGGCTCTGGCACTGTCTCTGGCTCTGTCGGCTCTGTCTCTGGTGTCTCTATCTCTGGCGGCTCTGTCTCTGGCGGCTCTGTCTCTGGTGTCTTTGGTGTCTCTATCTCTGGCGGCTCTGGCTCTGGTGTCTTTGGTGTCTCTATCTCTGGTGTCTCTGGTGTCTTTGGTGGCTCTGTCTCTGGCGGCTCTGTCTCTGGTGGCTCTGGTGGCTCTGTCTCTGGTGGCTCTGTCTCTGGTGGCTCTGTCTCTGGTGGCTCTATCTATGGCGGCTCTATCTATGGCGGCTCTGTCTCTGGCGGCTCTGTCTCCGGTGGCTCTGTCTCCGGTGGCTCTGTCTTTGGTGGCTCTATCTATGGCGGCTCTGTCTTTGGTGTCTCTGTCTTTGGTGTCTCTGTCTTTGGTGTCTCTGGTGTCTCTGTCTTGGTGTCTCTGGTGTCTCTGTCTTTGGTTCTCTGGTGCTCTGTCTTTGGTGTCTCTGGTGTCTCTGTCTTTGGTGTCTCTGGTGTCTCTGTCTTTGGTGTCTCTGGTGTCTCTGTCTTTGGTGTCTCTGGTGTCTCTGTCCTCTGGTGGCTCTGTCTCTGGTGTCTCCGTCTTTGGTGCTCTGGTGTCTTTGGTGTCTCTGGTGTCTCTGTCTTTGGTGTCTCTGGTGTCTCTGTCTTTGGTGTCTCTGGTGTCTCTGTCTTTGGTGTCTCTGGTGTCTCTGGTGTCTCTGTCTTTGGTGTCTCTGGTGTCTCTGTCTTTGGTGTCTCTGGTGTCTCTGTCTCTGGTGTCTCTGTCTCTGTGTCTCTGTCTCTGGTGGCTCTGTCTCTGGTGTCTCCGTCTTTGGTGGCTCTGGTGTCTTTGGTGTCTCTGGTGTCTCTGTCTTTGGTGTCTCTGGTGTCTCTGTCTTTGGTGTCTCTGGTGTCTCTGTCTTTGGTGGCTCTGGTGGCTCTGTCTTTGGTGGCTCTGTCTTTGGTGGCTCTGGTGGCTCTGTCTTTGGTGGCTCTGGTGGCTCTGTCTTTGGTGTCTCTGGTGTCTCTGTCTTTGGTGTCTCTGGTGTCTCTGTCTTTGGTGTTTCTGGTGGCTCTGTCTTTGGTGTCTCTGGTGGCTCTGTCTTTGGTGTCTCTGGTGTCTCTGTCTTTGGTGGCTCTGTCTTTGGTGTCTCTGGTGTCTCTGTCTTTGGTGGCTCTGGTGTCTCCGTCTTTGGTGGCTCTGGTGTCTCTGTCTCTGGTGGCTCTGTCTTTGGTGGCTCTGGTGGCTCTGTCTTTGGTGGCTCTGGTGTCTCTGTCTCTGGTGGCTCTGGTGTCTCTGTCTCTGGTGGCTCTGGTGTCTCTGTCTCTGGTGGCTCTGTCTTTGGTGTCTCTGGTGGCTCTGTCTTTGGTGTCTCTGTCTCTGGTGGTCCTGCCTCTGGTGGCTCTGTTGGCTCTGTCCCTGGTGGCTCTGTCTTTGGTGTCTCTGGTGGCCCTGTCTCTGGTAGCTCTGTCTCTTGTGTTTCTGGTGTCTCTGTCTCTGGCGTCTCTGTCTCTGGTGGCTCTGTCTCCGGTGGCTCTGTCTCTGGTGGCTCTGTCTCTGGCTCTGGCTCTGTGTCTCACTCTGTCTCTGTCTCTCTGTCTCTGTCTCTCACTCTGTTCCTGTCTCTGACTCTGTCTCTGACTCTGTCTCTCACTCTGTCTCTCACTCTGTCTGTCTCTCACTCTGTTTTCTGTCTCTGACTCTCTGTCTCTTACTCTGTCTCTCACAATGTCTCTGTCTCTGTCTCTCACTCTGTCTCTGACCCTGTCTCTGTCTCTGACCCTGTCTTTGTCTCTGACTGTCTCTGTCTCTGTCTCTGACTCTGTCTCTGACTCTGTTTCTCACTCTGTCTCTGTCTCTGGTTCTGTTTCTGTCTCTCACTCTTTGTCTCTGGCTCTGGCTCTCACTCTGTCTCTGTCTCTGACTCTGTATTATAGAAACAGCTGTCCCTGAGTGTGGATGCAGAGATCATTTTCCTATTTGCTTTACACGGTCAAAAAAGGGTGCAAAATATCCGAAACTGAGTCACAAAACAATTATTTTTCGAACTTTTTCCAAATTTGACAGTGAAAACTTCATTTCCGATCTTATTCTTTCTCCTCTCAATAGCGTCTATCAATATACAGATCCTGATCAGGCTTTAGAAGTTTGGTATAGTATTTTCCTTAATGTATACAACAAACATGCTCCTTTACAGACCAAAAGAGCCAGATATCAAATAAAACCTCCATGGCTAACCAATGAAATCCAAAATGCTATTTATCACAGAGACTATTTGTTGAAACATGATTGCCGTGAAAACTATAAAAAGCAAAGGAATAAAGTAACTTCTCTGATACGAACTGAGAAAAAGAAATATTTTCTCCATCTGATAAAAGAAAAGAAAAATAGCAGATCTATTTGGAAAGCTATAAATCAGTTAACTAATAAAACCGCAAAAGTGTCAAGAAATACCATTTTTCCACTGTGGCTAAACAAATGATACAAACTGATGATTCTAATAACAATGACTTAGATGAATTACACAAATACTGCCTTGAAAAAAAACATTCGTTCTTTTGTTGACGTGCATCCTCTAAGTGTTCAAGCAGTTTTCATAGCGTTAAAACGATTAAAACAGACTGGCAGTCGTGGCATTGATGGCATTGATGGAATTGATGGTAACATTCTGAAACTATATTCTCAAGTTATAGCAGAAACTCTCACAAATATTTACAATCGTTGTCTAGGTAAACAATACTTCCCTAAGGCCTTAAAACAAGCAAAAATTATTCCCTTGTTTAAATCAGGAAATACTGCTGATCCACCTAACTTCAGACCTATTTCTATATTATCAGTTCTTTCAAAACCCTTGGAACAACATATACATAAATATATTTCTTTCTCATCTAAACAAGTATAACCTTATACACCCAGATAAGTCGGGGTTCAGAGAACATCACTCATGCCATACAGCTTAAACAAAACTGATAGATCGATGGTTATCAAACATAAATAAAAAGCAATTTATAGGAGTATTATTTGTTGATTTTGCTAAAGCGTTTGATGTTATAAGTCATAAACTTCTCCTTAAAAAGCTATCAGCTTACAAACTATCTCTCAGCACACTGAATTTAATCTCATCTTTTCTTTCTGATAGACAGCAGAGAGTGTCCTTGAACGCATCTATCTCCAGTTTTCGTCCAAACGTTTTTGGTATACCCAAAGGCTCTGTTTTAGGTCCTTTGATGTTCTTATTGTATATCAACGATCTTCCTTTATTTATAGGAACTCAGTGCAAAATGTTTGCAGATGACACCACCTTAGAAAGGGCTAAATCAAACGCTCATGAAGTCTATGATACCATGCAAAAAAGTATTGATCACCTTGTTAAATGGACACATTTAAACCATATGGCTCTTAACCCACATAAAACTAAATTTATGTTAGTCACAAATAGACAAAAGCGACAGAATCTCACTCAGACATTACCAGATCTTTATATTTCTAATGTAAAAGTTGACCAAGTAGTAAATCACAAAGTCCTAGGTGTAACGATAGACAATAACATATCATGGTCAAAACATTTTGAAAGACTTACTGCAAATATTGCATCAAAATTGTATCAGTTTAAAAAAATAAAAAACTGTTTAGACCTTCATACAAGAAAACTATTCTATTATGCATATATTCAGTGTAATATTGATTATGGTTCTACACTGTGGGATCTATCTGGCAAAAATATACTTAAACCGTTAATAAGTGTTCATAAAAGAGCCATCAAAATTACCATTGGCAAATAAACTTCATTAATAGCATCTGACTACAAACAAGCAAATGTTCTACCTCTCGAAGCAAAACTTCTATATAATAAAGGGATTTTTATGCATAAAATACTGCACGGAAATGCTCCATTTCTTCTTAAGAACATGTTTACCATTAATGAATATCGACATTCACATAAACTGAACCTTCCTTTTACGACCATAACTCTATGCAAATCTAGTCTAAAATATTCTGGAGGATGGTTGTGGAATAATTTACAAGAATTCATAAGATCTGAATCAAACTTAAAAAAAATCAAAAGCAGGTTGTACAATTACCTTATGGATCTCTCTGATTTGAGCTGTCTATGTCCAAAGATGTATTGAGAACAATATTATATGCATAAATATTTTTTCTCACTGATATTATAATGAGAGTATATTTCTTTTTGGTGTATATATAGCTTTGATGATCTCCCTCTCTCTCTCTCTCTCTCTCTCTCATCTCTCTCTCTCTCTCTCCTCTCTCTCCCTCCCCCCCCCCCCCCTTCTCTCTCATGTTTGTATTTTCTCTGACACTTTTTTTTTAATGTTGTTCAACAATATGAATCGAAGAAACATTAGATGTATTTGTCATATCATCATTCCATCAAGCTCCATAAAATTTATATGTGATCATAATTATTTTGCTTATGATGTTGGCGATGACGGGGATGATGATAGAGGTGATGACAATGATGATTATAGTGGTGATGTTTATTGTGATTATTATGATTCACTTTGCTTATATTTTTGTCTGTTTACCTTCTTTCTTTCTTTCTTTTCGAGGGCTGGATGTAAAAAAGTCTTGTACTTATTCTATTACCCTCAGAAAATAAAATTTCGTTATCGTTATCTGACAAAAAAAACCATGAGAGACAAATACAGAGCCAATATGATACCGGATCGTTCGAAGCCCGGGTTACCAACGACTGGCTTTCCATTGATCAACACCAGGGTGGAAGTGACAAGTCAGCCACTGGAGTTGAGACGTTGCTTAAGCTCCCTAGAGAACAGATCACCATTGGTACATGGAACGTCCGTACACTCTACCAGTGCGGAAAAATCAAAGAACTAGAGTATGAGCTTAGCCGCTATAACTGGGACATTATTGGACAAGGAGAAGTGAGATGGACAGGATTTGGTGAGACAATGACTGAAGAAGGCAACAAGATCTGGTACAGTGGTCAAGAGAAACATCACCAACATGGAGTGGCATTTATTGTCAGAAAGGAAGTAGTGGAGTGCATTATCAGCTGTACACCAGCTTCCAGCAGGATTATCAGCATCCGGGTGTCAGCCAAGCCCAAGAACATCACCATCATACACATCTATGCACCATCATCTGACCATGCAGATGAAGAAGTAGAAGAATTTTACAAAGAACTTGAAGAGACCATTATGAAGGTACCCAAGAAAGACATCATCATCATTCAAGGGGATTTTAACGCCAAAGTAGGTCCTGACTCTTACAACCAATGGGCCGGAACAGTTGGTCAGTTTGGAACTGGAGAGACCAACGACAGGGGACTACGTCTGCTGGAGTTTGCCTGCACCCACAGACTTACCATTGCCAATACCCTCTATCCCCACAAGCAGTCAAGGAGGACAACCTGGCATGCGCCAAACGGCAAGATCCATAACCAAATAGATTTCATCTTAACACCACGGCGCTTCAAATCCAGCATCAACAGAGCCAGAACAAGAACCTACCCTGGAGCTGACATAGGCAGCGACCACGACCTTGTGCTGCTGGTATTCAAAATGAAGCTGAAGAAAAATAAACAGCCTGCAAACCCACGTATCAAATTTGACGTGGACAAACTGAAAGATCCAGATGTCGAGGAGATCTTCCAAGCTAAGCTTGGCGGACGTTTTGCGGCAATAACCCTCCTGGACAATGACATCAATGACCTCAGCAAAAACTTTAATGAGGCAGTCCGAGAAACAGCAGAGGAGGTACTCGGTCGTCAGAGGAATAAACACCAGCCATGGACTACCAATGACATCTTGGACCTCTGCGATACAAGAAGAGCACTGAAACCAACCAGGTCTTCCAACCCTAAAGAATACCGGGAGGCCAACAATCTTGTGAAGAAGTCAATGTTAAAGGCCAGAGAAAAGTGGATCAGTGATCAATGTGATGAGATCGAAAAAAACATGAAAGTGGGCAACAGTAAAAAGGCATACGACACCCTGAAAAACTCACAAAACCACTTCAAACCAAATCATCAGTCACTGAAGACAGCTCCGGAAACCTCCTCACAGAAAGCTCAGCTGCATTGAACAGGTGGTCCGAGTATTGTCAAGAACTATACAACTACCCAATCCAACCTGACAAGAGCATAATAGAAGAGGAAGCAGCAACATCAAGAGTACCCTCGCCATTAGCTATACTGAGGGAAGAAGTGGAAGAAGCCATCCGCAGTTTACCAGTAGGAAAGTCCCCAGGAGCAGACAACATACCAGCAGAGCTGCTCAAGCATGGTGGCGAAACAGTTACCACACATGTTACAGCTATCTTGCGTGGTTGTTTGTTTCTGCTGGCTCTGTTGATGCTGAAGTTTGTTTGGACTGGCTTCGGAGAAACAACCACGCAAGACGGCCACAAGATATGGTACAGTGGAGAAGAGAAACTACATCAACACGGAGTAGGCTTCATTGTCAGGAAAGAGATTGTGTCAAGCATCATCAGCTGCACACTAGTATCCAGCAGACTCATCTCAATCAGAGCTTCTGCAAAACCCCAGAATCTCACCATCATCCAAGTGTATGCTCCAACATCTGACTACGATGATGACCAGATAGAAGAATTCTATGAACAACTTGAAAACGTCATCTCCAAAACGCCCAAAAAAGATATTCTTATTGTGGAAGGCGACTGGAATGCTAAGGTGGGACCTGATGCCTATGACACCTGGGCAGGAACCACAGGACGCTTTGGACTAGGAGAAACAAACGAAAGAGGACAGCGGCTGCTGGAATTCGCACAGAAGCACAAACTAACTCTGGCAAACACACTCCATCCTCACAAGCCATCCAGAACATCAACTTGGCACTCGCCAAATTGTCTGATTCACAATCAAATTGACTATATTCTGTCACCCCAAAGATTCAAATCCAGCATAAACAAGGCAAACACAAGAACATTCCCAGGAGCTGACATTGGCAATGACCACGACCTTGTACTTACCACCATCAAGCTGAAACTGAAAGCAAAACAACAGCCAAAAACCCCACGAATAAGATTTGATCTGGAAAAACTCAAAGACCCAACAGTGGTTGAGATCTTCCAAGCCAACATTGGAGGAAAGTTCGCCGCACTCACAGCCATCGACAATGATGTAGACACACTAGCCAACGCATGGTGTGGGATTCATCCTACACCCAGACATAGCAAAGAATCCCATGAGCGCAGAACACATATCAGAAAGACTGATTAAAATCGGTGTAAGAAAGTCCAACAAAATCGTCTACTATATCCAAGCATATGCACCGTGTAACGATTCGTACTCAGAAGAGGAGAAAGACTCATTCTATCAAGAGCTCTCCGACCTCATCAACAGCACCCCTGACAAAGAGGACCTGTATGTCATGGGTGATTTCAACGGCAGAGTTGGTGAGAGAAGAAACCCGTGGACAAAACATCTTGGACCCCACAGTGACCACAGAACACCTTGCAATTACAACGGGAACCACGTGCTAGAACTATGTGCAGAGCATGATCTAATCATACACCAACACCTTTTTCAACACCGAGCCTCCCAAATTTACACCTGGTTACAAGTGGAACGACCTCAACATCTCGTCTCAAATCAACTTATACTTGCAAGATCTAGAAACCGTTACGCCATCAAGACTCAAAAGCCATCCCATTGCCAACCTTGACACTGACCACAGGCCTGTCATTCTATCCTTCAGTACTCAGAAGAAGAAAATAACAACTGCTAGAAAGAACCAGCCTGAAAAGATCAACCTCCTCAAACTGGAAGAGAAAGAAGTGCAAGAACAGATCCATAGTGCTATCAAGGTGAAACTTGACTCCATTGATACAACACTTCTCAACATGGAGCAAGTCTGGGACACCTTCAAACCAGCTCTCTTGAACACCTTAAGGGAAGTTTGCGGGACAAAGAAATGTGGAGGTAAAAACAGGAAAGCTACAGCTTGGTGGAACCAAGAGGTGAAGGAAGCCATCAAAGAAAAAAAGCAGCTATATAAAGCTTGGGTCAAGACCAAGACAGAAGAGGACTACGTCAAGTACAGAATCGCAAGAAGACATAGTAATCGCGTTGTGAAAGCCTCTAAAGAAAAATCTTGGGCGACTTATGGAGAGAAGTTAAGTGAAATTTGCAAGAACTCCCCAAGAGAATTTTTCAAAAGTGTGAAGACGATGAGAGTAAGAGATGAGCCATTCAATCCAACAACTGTAGTAAATGATGCAAATGGAGAGGCACTGCACAAAGAAGAGGGAATTCTGAAACGATGGAAAGATTATTTTAAAGATCTTTTAAACCCATCTGGAGCACAAGCCTCCAGCTCTCAGTTCTCACCACGCTATAAAGACCAGTTTGAGCCCCAAATCCTTGAAGCTGAAACAAGAAAAGCAATTAAGACCAGCCCAAAGGGCAAAGCGGCAGGCGATGACGGCATAACAACTGAAGCCATCCTTGCATGCGAGAAACGGGAGTTAAGTGGCTCACCATCATCTTCAGAAAGCATGGGAAGAGAGGAAAGTACCAATGGACTGGCAAAATGCATAGTGGTACCAATTTGGAAGAAGAAGGGCAGCAAGAGAGACTGCAGCACCTACAGAGGCATTTCACTTCTCAGCCATGTAGGGAAATGTATGCAAAGATTCTGGAACAGCGCACAAGAGCCAAAGCAGAACACCTACTGAGCAATGCCCAGTTTGGCTTTCGGAAAGGAAGAGGGTGCACAGATGCCATTTTCGCACTCCGACAGCTGTGTGAAAGAGCCATCGAATACAACCAAGACCTGCATACAGTATTCGTTGATCAAGAGAAAGCTTTCGACCGAGTCAACAGAGACAAGCTCTGGAAGATCCTGGAGCAGTACGACGTGAAGGGGCAGTTGCTTGATAACATCAGAGCAATCTATGCCAACAGTATGAGCGCAGCCCGAACAGCCAGTGGAACATCCGACTGGTTCCGGTTACATCAGGGGTCAGGCAGGCTGCGTACTCTCTCCCTTCTCTTCGTGATCTACATGGACCAGATTACAAAGGAAGCCAACCCAGATCTTGAGGCCCTGAATGAACTATTATTTGCTGACGACCAGTCCTTAATGAATCCGAACAAAGCAGCTCTTCAAGAACACACAGACCAACTCAACACAAGCTGCGAGAGGTATGACATGAAGATCAGTATCACCAAAACAGAAGTTATGTCTGTCAGCAGAAATCCAGGAAAGCTGGAAATCAACATCAACGGCACCCAGTTGAAACAGACCAAAGAATTTAAATACCTTGGCAGCCTCTTCACTGAGATGGAAAATTGGACAGAGAGATAGAAACAAGATGCCAGAAAGCAAACGCAGTCAGTTACCAACTCGCCCCCCTTCTAAAACATTCCAGCATCCCAATGAGCACTAAGGCAAAACTCATCAACGCCATCTTCGTTCCAACACTCACATACCAGTGTCAGACATGGGCCTAACAAAAGCCTTAGAGAGAAAATTGGTCACATGTGAAATGCGCTGCCTGAGAAAAGCTGTCAACAAGACCAGACGCGACAAGATCAAGAATGAGGTGATCAGAGACATGGTCGGACTAACACCAATTCTCCACCATATCGAACAACAAAGGATCAGGTGGTTTGGTCACCTCACTAGAATGCCGCCCAACCAACCAGCCCTACGGGCATACACCACCAAACACAATGGCTGGAAAGCCAGAGGTAGACCAAGAAGACGATGGAGCGACTCCGTGGCTGACACCCTGCGAGCCCATGACCTGTCACTACATCAAGCCTCCCGCCTAGCTGCAGACAGACGTTTGTGTCTCCCCGCGACGCCGAAAGGCACCAGCGGCAGATGAAAGAAAGAAGAAGAAGAACACTAGCCAACAACAGCAGCAGAAGAAACATTAGGAAGAAGCAGAACAAAGAAACAACCCTGGGTGACAAATGAGGTTCTTGCCCTCTGCGACAAAAGAAGAGAGCTTAAGAAACAAAAGTTCACAAGTCAAGAAGCCAACAACAAATACAGGGAATAGCCACAGAGAAGTGAGGAAAAAGATGAGAGAAGCCAAAGAAGCGTGGATAGAAGAACAATGCCACAGCATCGAAGTTGGAATGGCCAAGGGAAACAGCAAAACAGCTTACGACACTCTGAAATCACTAACTAAAGCCACACAGCCTAAAGCCTCTGTTATTGAAGACAAAGAAGGAAATCTTTTAACAGAAAGCAATGCCATCCTCCAACGCTGGACGGGAATACTGTGAGGGATAGTATAACTACCCACTACGCCCAGATACCAACATAGTTTCTGACAAACCCCCTGAACACCAAGATAAAGACCCACCAATACTAAGGTGTGAAGTAGATACAGCTATTAAACAATTGAAGAAGGGAAAGTCCCCTGGAATCGATAACATTCCAGCTGAACTCATAAAAAATGGAGGGAATGAAACAGCAAGGCGATTCACAGAACTTTGTCAGAAGATTCACGACACCAAAGAATGGCCAGTAGAATGGACACAGTCTCTTGTAATACCCCTACCAAAGAAAGGAAACCTCAAGCAATGCCAGAACTACAGAACCATCAGTCTCATAAGCCATCCTAGCAAGATCATGCTGCGGGTAGTCCTCAACAGACTGAAAAACCAAGTAGAAAAACTCCTGGCAGAAGAACAAGCCGGCTTTAGACCAAAACGCAGCACAATGGAACAAATTTTAAATCTGAGAATTCTGATAGAGAAACATCTCCAACACCAAAAAGACTTGTATCACAATTTCATAGACTTCAAAAAGGCCTTTGACAGGATATGGCATGACGGCCTCTGGCAAGTACTCAGACACTTCAACATTGACAACTGCCTCATTGAAGTCATCAAGGCACTGTACGAGAACGCAAGAAGTGCAGTTTTCATGAACAATCACATGGGCGAGTTCTTCAAGACCACGGCTGGGGTCCGTCAGGGCTGCCTTCTCTCACCTGTACTTTTCAACCTCTTCCTCAAAAACATCATGACAGAGACACTGCAAAACCACCACACTTCCATCTCCATTGGTGGAAGACCCCTTTGCAACCTCAGATTTGCAGATGACATTGACCTCATGGGCGGCAGCAAACAAGAACTGCAAAACCTCACAGATAGTCTATCAGATCGAGCGAGCGTATAAGGCATGGAGGTCAGTACAGAGAAATCAAAGATCATGGTCAACATCGCAAGTAATGACAGCACGGAAATAAAGATGAATGGAGAAATACTGGAATAGGTGAGCCAATTCAACTACTTAGGCTCCATCCAAACAAAAGATGGCACATCAAACAATGAAGTGAAAGCTCGCATTGCAACAGCAACATCTGCTCTAGCCAGACTCGAGAGGATCATCAGAAGCAACAACATCAGCTTCTGCACCAAATATCACCTTTACAAATCCCTCGTGATATCTATCCTCCTATATGGCTGTGAATCATGGACTCTGTCAGCAGAGCTAGAGAGGAGAATCCAAGCATTCGAGAACACGTGCCACAGAAGACTCCTCAAAATATCATACAAAGAACACAAGACCAACAACTATGTGAAAGAAGAAATCAAAAAGCGTGTGGGCCCCCAAGAACCTCTGCTCTCCACCATAATGAGGAGAAAACTGATGTGGTTTGGTCACACCACAAGACACAACACCTTAGCAAAAACTATCCTGCAGGGAACAGTTGAAGGCAAGAGAAGAAGAGGCCGCCAAAAGAAATCATGGGTTGACAACATCAAAGAATGGACCGCCCAACCCCTGCAACACCTTCTACTAGCCACACAGGATCGTGAAGCATGGAAAAAGATCTCTGTCGCGTCTTCTCTCATGCCCCCCTACGTCCTTTGAGACATGGGACTGAGTGAGTGAGTGACAGCTATCTGTCAGAAGATTTGGGAGACAAAACAGTGGCCAACAGAATGGACACAATCACTCATCATACCTCTGCCCAAGAAAGGGAATTTACGCCAATGCCAAAACTATAGAACAAACAGCCTCATCAGCCACGCCAGTAAGATCATGCTCAAAGTTATTTTGAATCGACTCAAGAAGGAGGCAGAAGAACACCTTGCAGAGGAACAAGCTGGGTTCAGGGCAGGCAGGAGCACAATCGAACAGATTTTTAACTGCCACATCCTGATGGAAAAACATCTTCAACATCAGAGAGACCTGTTCCACAACTTCATCGACTTCAAGAAGGCTTTCGACAGAGTATGGCACGAAGGCCTGGGGCAGGTCCTCAGAATGTTTGGCATTGAAGGACTAGTGCAAACCATTCAAGCACTATACAACACCGCAAGCAGTGCAGTCCTTCTGAACAATCAGGTCGGAGACTACTTCAAAACCACAGTTGGGGTCCGACAAGGATGCCTATTATCTCCAGTCCTGTTTAATCTGTTCTTGGAAAACATTATGAGAGAGACCCTCCTTGACTTCCACTCTACCATCTCCATTGGCGGCAGACCCCTCAACGACTTGCGGTTTGCCGATGACATTGACCTCATTGGCGGAAGTAACGCAGAGCTGCAAGATCTTACGACCAGACTTGAGAACAGAGCTGGAGCATATGGGATGGAGGTGAGCTCGGAGAAAAGTAAAGTTCTTGTGAACAGCATGAGCAACGCCACTGCTAAAATTTACATGAACGGCCAGCAATGGAGGAGGTAGACGCTTTTCAATACCTTGGCGCTACACTCACAAAGGACGGGCGATCGACGACAGAAATCAAAGTCAGACTAGCCATGGCAACATCTTCCGTGACAAAACTCACCACCATATGGAAAAATAAAGAGATCAGTTTCCCAATCAAACTAAAGCTCTACAAAGCCCTAATTCAGTCGATCCTGCTGTACGGAAGTGAAACCTGGACATTGACTGCTGAAACAGCAAAGCGAATCCAGTCATTTGAAACAAAATGTCATAGAAAACTGCTGGGCATATCCTGGAGAGAACGAAAGACCAATGAATTTGTCAAGAGCCAAATAACACGGCTGGCAAGTCCACAGGAACCCCTTCTCACCATCGTCAAGAAGAAAAAGCTGACATGGTTAGGCCACGTCACCCGCCACAACACTCTGCCAAAAACAGTACTGCAGGGAACACTCGAAGGTGGCAGAAAGAGGGGAAGACAGAACAAGTCATGGATGGACAACATCAGAGAATGGACCAGGATGAATGACTCGGCACTACTGCGCAGAGCCGAGGACCGAGATGGATGGAGGAGGCTTACCACGGCATCGTCTCTCGTGTCTCCTCCACGACCGCCAAGGTCACGGGACTGATGATGATGATGATAATAATAATAATAATAATAATAATAATAATAATAATAATAATAATAATAATAATAATAATAATAAATGGAACTTATATAGCGCTATATCTTTCAAAGACAAATCAAAGCGCATAATGATGATGATCGTTATCTGTCTCTGGTTCTGTCTTACTCTGTCTCTGTCTCTGTCTCTGGCTCTGGCTCTGGCTCTGGCTCTGTCTCTGGCTCTGTCTCTGACTCCGTCTCTGGTTCTGTCTCTCACTCTGTCTCTGTCTCTGGTTCTGTCTCTCACTCTGTCTCTGTCTCTAGTTCTGTCTCACTCTGTCTCTGGTTCTGTCTCACTCTGTCTCTGTCTCTGGTTCTGTCTCTGTCTCTGCCTCTGTCTCTGTCTCTGGTTCTGTCTCTGTCTCTGCCTCTGGTTCTGTCTGTCTCTGTCTGTCTCTGTCTCTGTCTGTCTCTGTCTCTATCTCTGTCTCTGTCTCTGGTTCTGTCTCTATCTCTGTCTCTGTCTCTTCCTGTCTCTGTCTCTGTCTGTCTCTGTCTCTGTCTCTGTCTCTGCCTGTCTCTGTCTCTGGTTCTGTCTCTATCTCTGTCTCTGTCTCTGTCTCTTCCTGTCTTGTTTGTTTGTTGTTTCTTGTTTTTCTGTTTGGTTGGGGATGGGGGTTTTTGGGTTGTTTTGTTTGTTGTTGTTTTTTTTTTTTTTTTTTTTTGGGGGGGGGTTCTGGGGTTTCTTTTGTTTCTTGTTTGTCTGGGGTTGTTTGTTTGTTTCCTTTTTCTCTCTTTTTCTTTTTTAAAAATTTTTTTCGTTTTGCTTCTACTGTTTGAAAGTATGAGTACTGAGTTTATTATTAACATGTGACCCTACGGGCGGGGACTAGATGTAAAAAGCACATGAGTACTTATTCATTATTCTGGAAAAAAAAAAAATTTGTCTCTATTACTTACAATGTTTAGATGTTCTTTTTTTTGACTTTATTGGGGTTTCCCCCTCTTTATTGTGTGAGTGTATGGGTATTGCACTTATTTTTATTATCATGACATTCAATTTGTTTTGAGTATAATTAAAAAGTGTTGGTGTTGTTGATCGTGTGCTCTGTGAGTATTCTATATTTAGTATTATCCCTCACACACACACACACACACACACACACACCACACACACACACACACACACACACACACACACACACACCACACACACTCACTCACTCACTCACTCACTCACTCACTCACATTCTCTCCCTCAATGACTGTATAGGTTTAGTTTCTTCCTTTGTTTTGTTTCTTGTTTTTATTGTGTGAATATATGAGTATTGAGTTTATTTCATTATCATGACATATAATTTGAAACGAGTATAATCACAAATGAGTGTTGATGGTGATCGTGTACTGTTTTGGGAATTATAAATTGGATGTTATCTTTGAAATACACACACACACACACATTGTCTCTGTCTCTGTCTCTGTCTCTGTCTCTCTCTCTCTCTCTCTCTCTCTCTGTCTGTCTGTCTCTCTCTCTCTCTCTCTCTCTCTCTCTCTCTCTCTCTCTCTCTCTCTCTCTCTCTCTCTCTCTCACCTTTTATCGTTTTGCTTA
>CM054162.1:5848711-5852644 GCA_028751875.1 Rapana venosa
CATGCCTTGTTTTACCTTGTCTTGCCTTGTTTTACCTTGTCTTGCCTTGTTTTACCTTGTTTTACCTTGTCATTCCTTGTTTTACCTTGTCTTGCCTTGTTTTACCTTGTCATGCCTTGTTTTACCTTGTCTTGCCTTGTTTTACCTTGTCATGCCTTGT
Organism: Rapana venosa; assembly: GCA_028751875.1. Classification (NCBI taxonomy): domain Eukaryota; kingdom Metazoa; phylum Mollusca; class Gastropoda; order Neogastropoda; family Muricidae; genus Rapana; species Rapana venosa. The sequence continues at coordinate 5,848,872 of CM054162.1, forward strand.
TTTACCTTGTCTTGCCTTGTTTTACCTTGTTTTATCTTGTCATTCCTTGTTTTACCTTGTCTTGCCTTGTTTTACCTTGTCTTGCCTTGTTTTACCTTGTCTTGCCTTGTTTTACCTTGTTTTATCTTGTCATTCCTTGTTTTACCTTGCCTTGCCTTGTTTTACCTTGTCATGCCTTGTTTTACCTTGTTTTACCTTGTCATGCCTTGTTTTACCTTGTCTTGCCTTGTTTTACCTTGTCATGCCTTGTTTTACCTTGTCATGCCTTGTTTTACCTTGTCTTGACTTGTTTTACCTTTTACCTTGTCATGCCTTCTTTTACCTTGTAATGCCTTGTTTTACCTTGTCATGCCTTGTTTTACCTTGTCATGCCTTGTTTTACCTTTTCATGCCTTGTTTTACCTTTTCATGCCTTGTTTTACCTTGTCTTGACTTGTTTTACCTTGTCTTGCCTTGTTTTAATCAAAAACGGAAATCAATAAGCAGCTCTTTCGAAAACAAATAAACAATGTCAAATATTTAATTTTTTCAGGAAAAAACAAAGTATTACTCTTTTCAAGTTCTTGATGCCACGTCAATGAAATCTCTCTTTTCCCTCACATCTACTCTTCTTGGATCTGTGAAGGCAAACCCTCTGCCTTCTATTCACAACCACTCTGAACTTCCTTCTATATTTTCTGCATTCTTTTCTGAAAAAGTCCATAACATCCGTTCCAGATTGGATCAGACTCCATTCCAGCCTGCACTTCCTGATCCCCAATTCTCTGGCACTCCTCTCCTTTTCTTTCATCCGACAAGTGAGAAAGAAATCACGACAATTCTGAAAGAAATGACTATAAAATCATGCGATCTTGATCCCATACCTGCTTCTCTTTTCACACAGTGCCCACCACAACCTATACCCACTATCATGAAAATAGTAAACTCATCTCTTGTTTCAGAAAATGTTCCATCAGCTCTCAAAACTGCTATAGTCACACCTCTACTCAAAAAGCATGACCTTGACCCTAACATTCTGAAGAATTATAGACCTGTTTCCAATCTACCTTTTATTTCTAAAGTCCTTGAAAAAGTAGTTCTCAAATAGCTCAACAACCACCTTCTCTCCAACAATCTTCTTCCTGAGTTTCAGTCTGCGTATCGCGTCAACCACAGCACTGAAACCACCCTAGTACACACTTTAAACACGCTTCTACTAGCTTCTGACTCAGGGAAAATCTCCCTTCTCACTCTACGCTTTTTGTTGCTTAACAAGATTCAGCGCTATATAAATTCCATACATTATTATTTTTATTATTATTATTATTATTACTCGACTTATCGGCAGCCTTCTACACTATAGACCACTCAATTCTTCTCTCCCGTCTTCATAAAACTTTCGGTGTTACTGGCACAGCCCTCACCTGGTTTAATTCATACCTTACTGGCCGATTCCAGACAGTTGCAGTAAACAAGATTCAATCAACACCTGCCAAACTGGAATGCGGAGTCCCACAGGGATCAGTTCTAGGCCCTGTTCTTTTACCTCTTTACACTGTCCCACTGTCACATATAATAAACCGTCATCAAATCAACCATCATTTTTAAGCAGATGACTCTCAGATTCATAGGAAGGAAGGTGGCAGGATGGTTAAGACGTTTGCCTGCCAACAAATAAACCGTGAGGTTCTGGGTTCGATTCCCAGCCTTGCCCTTTCTTCCCACTCTGACAAAAAAATCGAACTGAATGTCAAAGTCCTTCGGATGAGACTATAAACCGAGGCCCCGTGTGTGAACGCATGCAGAACATCTTGCGCTCACGTTAAATCCTGTTCCGCTTTTCGAAAGAGTAGGCCAATGTGTGCCGGTGGGAACAGATGACAAAATTTACAAATCCGCATACACACGGGGACTGGATATAAAAAAAAGCACATGAGTGCTTATTCCACTATCCTTGATTTTTTTTAATGTCATCTGAGCGCTTTGATTTGTTGCTTTACAAGATTCAGCGCTATATAAGTTCCATACATTATTATCAATATTATCATTATTATTATTATTCAATGCAGTGTTACTCCTGAAAATCTGCCTTCTCTCCTGACAAATATGGCCCACTGCTTTGAAGATCTTCAAAACTGGATGACAGAACAAATTACAGCTAAATGCAGATAAAACCAAAGCCATGCTCTTAGGGACCAAACACAAACCCTCTTCCATTACAACAGCTTCAAGAGAACTCGGCAATACATCAGTCCCTCTATCCACTGCTGTGAAGTATCTAGGTGTTGTTATCGACAACACACTCTCTATGCAAAAATTCATCAGACAGACCTGTCAGTCATGCTACTATCAATTACGGCATATTAGTGCAATTCGAAAGTACCTGTCCACTGATGCAAAAGCCAAACTTGTCACTTCTCTCATTCTTTCATGTCTGGACTATTGCAATTCTCCTTTGGCTGGTCTGCCAGCATCATCTATCCACTCCCTTCAACGTATACAAAAGTCCGCAGCTCGACTAGCTCTCAGAAAGAAAAAATCTGAGCACATTACCCCTCTCTTGCGATCTCTTCACTGGCTGCCTGTGCCACAGAGAGTAAATTATAAGATTACCACCCTCTGTTACAAATGTCTCCACAAAACTGCACCCTCCTACCTCTGTGAATGTCTTAACCTGTACACTCCTTCACGTTCCCTCCGCTCTGCTGCAGATACCTTGTGCCTACAAATACCTAGATTCAGCCAATCTACCGTTGGCCGTCGCTCTTTCTCTATTTCGGGTCCATCGACCTGGAATGAGCTCCCTCACTCTCTCTTCGCCAGAAGCCTACTTATGACACTTTTAAATCCAGCCTCAAGACATATCTATTTCAAACCTAAGATTGTTCCACTCCTGTTTCATATCAGAACTATCCCACCTTCACTAACCCATGTCCTATCACCCTGCTAAAGTATATGACCAGTGTGTGTGTGTGTGTGTGTGTGTGTGTGTGTGTGTGTGTGTGTGTGTGTGTGTGTGTGTGTGTGTGTGTGTGTGTGTGTGTGTGTGTGTGTGTGTGTGTGTGTGTGTCTTTTGAAAAATATTTGACTATTGAAATGTTATTTCAAAGATTTTGGTCTGCAGCATACCACGTTTGTAAAATCTGTTTGTTTAAACTACTGATTGTTTGTCATTGGTTGCACGACTGTGTAAGATTGGGTGGAATGCATGCGCTTTGATTTTTCTTTGCAAGATATAGTGCTATATAAATTCCATTTATTATTTTGTTACCTTGTCTTGCCTTGTTTTACTGTGTTTTATCTTGTTTTACCTTCTCTTACCTTGTTTTACCTTGTCTTGCCTTGTTTTACCTTGTCTTGCCTTGTTTTACCTTGTCTTGCCTTGTCTTGCCTTGTCTTACCTTGTTTTACCTTGTTTTACCTTGTCTTGCCTTGTTTTACTTTGTCTTGCCTTGTTTTACCTTGTTTTGCCTTGTTTTACCTTGTCTTGCCTTGTTTTACTTTGTCTTGCCTTGTTTTACCTTGTCTTGCCTTGTTTTACCTTGTCATGCCTTGTTTTACCTTGTCTTGCCTTGTTTTACCTTGTTTTACCTTGTCATGCCTTGTCTTGCCTTGTTTTACCTTGTCTTGCCTATGTTTTACCTTGTCATGCCTTGTTTTACCTTGTCTTGCCTTGTTTTACTGTGTTTTATCTTGTTTTACCTTCTCTTACCTTGTTTTACCTTGTCTTAACCTTGTTTTAACCTTGTCTTGCCTTGTTTTACCTTTCTTGTCCTCTCCTGTCCTTGCCTGTT
>CM054162.1:5853144-5878612 GCA_028751875.1 Rapana venosa
AAGGCTCCATTCTCCCCGGCTTTTGAACTCCCGTTAAAAACCAAAAAGACTAAAACTGAAATAGTGTTTAAAGTGCCCCCAAAACAGGCTTGAACTAATGCACTTTGATGTTTGTGACCTTTTGTCTTGTTTCCCTACACACTACGGGGTGACTGACTGACTGACTGACTGACTGGACTTGATGGCAAACTCTTTCACGTTTGCGAAGATGTTTTGTGCGTTGCACACGGGCCTCGGTTAATAGTTTCTTCCTTAGGACTGTCATTGAATTCCATTTTGGTCGTCAAACTGGGAAGAAAGGGGCGAGGCTGGATTTAAACCCAGAACCTCGCGGTTTACTTATTGAGAATGAGAGAGGAGAGAGAGAGAGTTGAGATGAGAGAGAGAGAGAGAGAGAGAGAGAGAGAGAGAGAGAGAGAGAGCAAGCAGGACAGACAGACAGACAGACAGAGACAGAAACAATCGAACAGAAATAGGAAAAAAATCGTCAGTATCTTTTTTATTGTTGGTGGTGGTGGTGGTTTTATCATTGTTATTACCATCGTTATATCATTATCATCATTATCATCATTATTATCAATATCTTTATTATCGCTATTGTCATTAATAATCATCATCATCATCATCATCATCATCATCATCATCATCATCATCATAATGTATGGAATTTATACAGCGCTGAATCTTGTAAAGCAACAAATCAAAGCGCTCATTACTTATATCATCACGCGCGCGCGCTCACATACACACACACACACACACACACCACACACACACACAAACACACACACACACACACACACACACCATGTGACCCAGGTTCGAATCTCGTTCAAGAGGATTCAGTGCAGACTCCACTCCCCCCAAAAGTCCTTCAAATGAGACTATATAACTGAGGCCCGTGTGCGAACGCACGCAGAACATCTTGCGCACGCGTTTAAAACCTGTTCCGCTTTTCGGAAGAGTAGAGTAGGCCATTGTGTGGCGGTGGGAACGGGTGAAAACATTTACAAAACTGCAGACACACAGGAACTGGGTGTAAAAAAAAAAACCCACATGGGTGCTTATTCCATTGTCCTCGAAATGAAAGAATAAAATTAAATATACAAAAATAAATAAATAAATACAACTATCGTTCTCAAGCAAAGCAAAACAAAACAAAACAAAGCCAAGTAACCCAAACCCGCAAGCCCCAAACGCAAAAGGAGGCCACACTTTCAAAGCGAAATAACCGTCTAGTGATAATAGAAGCACAATTGGATTACTCCCCTTACATTGAGTACACTTTGTCACTGCTTTTGCTACTGTTGTTCTGTTGAATTGGAGGGGGGGGGGGGGGGGGGGGGGGGGGGGCTTCCTTTGTCGAATGGTTGATTGGCTGGTTGGCTGGCAAGCCAACAAACAAGATAAAACAAGCAGGATAAACAAACAGATAAAGCAAACAAGCCAACAAACAGGATAAAAACAAGCAAGATAAAAAACAAACAAGATAAAACAAAGAAGCCAACAAACAGGATAAAACAAGCAAGATAAAACAAAGAAGCCAACAAACAAGATTATATAAACAAGCGAACAAACGAGATAAAACAAACAGATAAAACAAGCCACAAACAAGATGAAACAAACAAGATAAAACAAACAAGATAAAACAAACAAGATAAAACAAGCAAGATAAAACAAACAAGATAAAACAAGCAAGATAAAACAAACAAGATAAAAACAAAACAAGATAAAACAAACAAGATAAAACAGCAAGATAAAACAAACAAGATAAAACAAGCAAGATAAAACAAGCAAGATAAAACAAACAGGCCAACAAACAAGATAAAATAAACAAGATAAAACAAACAAGCCAACAAACAAGATAAAACAAGCAAGATAAAACAAACAAGATAAAACAAACAAGCCAACAAACAAGATAAAACAAACAGCCAAACAAACAAGATAAAACAAGCAAGATAAAAAAACAAGATAAAACAAGCAGGATAAAACAAGCAAGATAAAACAAACAAGATAAAACAAAAAAGATAAAACAAGCGGGATAAAACAAACAAGATAAAACAAACAAGATAACACAAAAGAGATAAAACAAACACAGCCTCCACACCAAACCTAAACTTCAGTTCAGTCTCTTCTCCTCCCCGACAAATGACAAACCTGTCAGACCTGTCTGCACGTCAGGACAAGCTCATGTCTGTGGACCATGGTCACATGACACGGGCATGAGTACACATGACACAGGCATGAGTACACATGACACAGGTACAACACATTCAGGAACACAGACTCTTACAAGACTCTCTCTCTCTCTCGTATCTGTCCTGTGTATGTGACTGTGTCTCGTTTTCTGTTTGTTTATAATAATAATAATAATAATATATGGAATTTATATAGCGCCAAATCTTGTAAAACAAACAAATCGAAGCGCTTGCACTCAAATCATTTACGCGCATGCAACTTTCCTCAAATATAATAAAGAACATATTTCAAATTTATGCAACGTGTGTGTGTGTGTGTGTTGTGTGTGTGTGTGTGTGTGTGTGTGTGTGTGGGGTGTGTGCGCGCGCGCGCGTGCGTGTGCGTGCGTAGTGCGCGCGCATGGATTTAAAAATCTGTTGAAGGAGGTTTGCATGCCTGTAAATGTTGAGTGCAAGCGCTTCGATTTGTTTGTTTTCTACAAGATTCAGCGCTATAAATTCCATATAATTATTTAATTATTATTATTAAATATTACACACACACACAAACCCCACACACACACAAAACACACACACACACACCCCACACACACACACACACACACACACACCGCGAACACATTTTAGGAGATGAAGAATGCTGTTGAAAAGTAGAGAGGATATGAGGGGGGAAGTGTCAGGTAGGAAATGAGTGTGTTTTGAGGCTGGATTTGAAGGTATAAAGTAAAGGGTTTTTTGGGGCGAAGTGAAAAGGGAGGTCATTCCCGTGGAACGGACCAGAAACAGAAAAAGATCGACAGCCAACAGGGGTTTTGTTTGAATCGGGGTGTTCGAAAGCAAAAAGTATCGGGGCTGAACGAAGGGAACGGGATGGAGTGTACATGTGAAGACAGTTACAAAGATAAGATGGTGCAGATTTGTGGAGACATTTGAAACAGAGGGTATTGATCTTATACTCAGTCTTTGGTGAGACTGGCAGCCAGTGAAGAGATCGCAGAAGAGGGTAAATGTGTTCGGATCTTTTCTTTCTAAGGACCAGTCGAGCTGCAGATTTTTGTATGCGTTGAAGAGAGTGGATGGATGATGCTGGTAGGGCCAGGCCAGAAAAAAACGAAAATTAACAGTAGGTCTAAAGTAAAAGAATGAGAGATGTGACGAGTGTGAAGTTGCATCAGTGGACAGATACTTGCGAATCGACTTATGCGCCGTAATTGATAGTAGCAAGACTGGCAGGTCTGGGGATGAATTTTTTCATTTTGGTGTGTTGTCAAGAACTACACCTAGATACTTCACAGAGTTGGACAAAGGAATGACGCACTCCCGAATTGTATTGATGTTGTTGTGTGGAGGAAAGTTTATGTTGGGTCCCTATGAGCATGGCTTGGGTTTTATCGGCATTAAGTTGTAACTTGTTCTGAGTCATCCAGTTTTGAATGTCTTGAAGGCAGTGGACATTTTTGTCAGGAGGGAAGGCAAGTTTTCAACAGTATCACTGCACTGAGCTGAGTGTCATGGGCATAGAAATGATGATCAATATGGTGGTTGTTTATTATATGTGAGAGTGGAGCAGTGAAAGAGAGTAAAGAGAAGGGGGCCCAGGACTGATCCCGTGGAACTCCACATTCCCATTTTGACAGATTTTGATTGAATTTTGTTTACAATAACTTTCTGGAATCTGTCTGTGAGGTATGAAGAAAACCCGGGGTGAGGGCAGTGCCCATTGATACCAAACGTATTTTGGAGGCGAGGAAAAAAAGAATTGAGTGATCTATAGTGTCGAAGGCTGCAGATAAATCAAGAAGAGTGAGGAGGGAGATTTTTCCGCATCAGAAGCAAGTAGAAGTGTATCTAAAGTATGGACTAGGGTGGTTTCGGTGCTGTGGTTGGGGGGATAGGCAGTTGAAAAGGGGGAAGGAGATCATTGGAATGAGGTGACTGTTGAGCTGTTTGAGAACAACTTTTCTAAATACTTTAGAGACAAAGGGTAAGTTTGAGACAGGGCTATAATTCTTCAGAATGTTGGGATCGAGGTCGTGCTTTTTTAGTAGAGGTGTGACTTTTTGCGGTTTTAAGAGCTTGTGGAAAAAGTCCTGACAGAAGAGATGAGTTTACTATTTTAGTGTAATAGGTACAAGTTGTAGAAGGCATTGTGAGAAAACAGGAGCAGGTATGGGATCGAGGTCGCATGATTTTATAGTCATTTCCTTCAAATTGTCATGATTTCTTTTTCACTTGTGGAACAGAAGAAAAAGAGAGGAGTGCCAGTGAAAATGGGATCAGGGGGTGCAGGCTGGGAAAAGAGTCTGATCCAGTCCCGGAGCGTATGTTGGGACTTTGTCTGAAAAGAAGGCAGAAAAGATAGGGTGGAAATTCAGACAGGCTGTGGGTGGTAGGCAGAGGAGTTGTTTTTGCAGACCAAGGAGATTTGAGGGGAGGGGAAAAAAGAGTTTTATGGATGTAGCGCAGGAATTTGGGAAGAGTAGTATTCTGTCTTTGCTGAATAGATTAAGAGTTTGACTTTGTTTATTTGTTTTCGGAAAAGCTGTTTGTTGATTTCGGTTTTTGACTTCCGCACTGCCGTTCTAGTTGCCGGCGTTTTCGCTTCGCTATCAAGATGTCTTGGGTATACCATGGCGCACAGGGTCTGTCAGGTAGGAGATGGTCAGTAGGGGGTGCATCTCATCAGCAATTGGGGGAGACAGTGTTTTAGTGATCAGAAGAGGTCAGTGTGGGTCAGAGGTTTTTTTAAAAACGTTCGGAAGCTTGTGAAGAGAAAGTATGAATGTCTAAGGCCTTAAGATTGCGACGAGTAAATATTTCTTCTTTCTGACAGGTTTTGTGATGTTGAGGTGGAAAAGAATGGCGGAAAAGATCAGAATGCAGTTCGTCAGTGACAGAAACAGATGTAACAAAATTAAATGAAGCTTAGTAATCAGCCCGTCAAATATGGCCAGATCTGTGCGTTGCTTCGTTTACCAGTTGGGAGAGAGAATGGTTGGACAGAGAAAGAGAAAGACGTTTGACATCTGGAGAAGACTGGTTGTCGAAATGGAAGTTAAAGTCACCGAGAATTATAAGTTTAGTAGGAGAGAGGCTGTAGTGGTCGAGGAGTGACTGGAATTCTTGATGAAAAACAGAAGATGTCAGGTTGTTCTTACGGCTAGGAGGTGGGCGGTAAAGGCAACAGAACGTAATAGAGTGGCCAGGTAAGTTGAGTTTATGCATGTCATATGCGCGTGTGTGTTTCCATTGTAATTTGTAAAAACTATAAATTGTTCGCGTGTGTGCGTGTTTACATTTGAATTTGTAAAAAATCTATTAATTGTAACTGGCTGCATGTAAAAGACTAGGATGAATGAAAGCGCTTTGATTTTTTTTTTGCAAAAATATAGCGCTGTATAAATTCCATGTATTATTATTATTATTGTTATTGTTATTATTATTGTTGTTGTTGTTGTTGTTGTTATTATTATTATTATTATTATTATTGTTATTATTATTTATTGTTATATTATTATTATTATTATTACACGGTTGATTATCTAATTGAAAGATTGGTTGATCCTTCTTCATCATGCAACACTCAGACAGCAACTGTTGGGGGTCTTTATAAAAAAAATCCCTTGCACGCTTTTTAAACGCCTGACAAGCGGCCCAGCCATCCGACTTCGGCAGGGGAGGAATTGTGGAAAAAAAGCGAAGAATGGGCCAAGAAAGGGAGAAAACAGACAAGAAGGGGGTGACAAGAAGAAACAAAGAGAGGGGGAGGGATAGAAAAAGGAATTTCCCAGCGAATTTTTAGAAGGAGGGAGTATTTTTTTTTCCCCGTCCCTTTCCTTTCCTTCCCGTCCTTCCTTGGGAGTCACTGTCTTGCCTTTTTTTACCCCTTTTCAGCCTTGTTTTCCTTGTCTTGCCTTGTTTTACCTTGTCTGCCTTTTTTTACCTTGTTTCCTTGCATCCTTTTTTACCTGTCTTTGCCTTTTTTTTACCTTTTCATTCCTTTTTTACCTTGTTTGCCTGTTTTTCCTTGTCATGTTTTTTTACCCTTGTCTTGCCTTGTTTTCCCTTTGCAGCCTTTTTTACCTTTTCTTCCCTTTTTTAAACCCTTGTTTAAAACCTTGTCATGCCTTGTTTTACCTGTCTTCCCTTTGTTTTACCTTTTTCATCCTTGTTTTCCTTGTCTGCTTTTTTTACCTTGTTTTGATTTTTTTTAACCTTTACTTGTCATCCCTTTTTTTCCCTTGTCTTGCCTTTTTTTACCTTGTCATGCCTTTTTTAACCTTGTCTTCCCTTTTTTTTTAAACTTGTCATTCCCTTTGTTTTATTGTCTTCCCCTTTTTTTTCCCCTTGTCTTTCCTTTTTTTCCCCTTGTCTTGCCTTGTTTTCCCCTTGTTTTACCTGTATGCCTTGTTTTTTATTTGTATGCCTTGTTTTTCCCTTTGTCATTCCTTGTTTTCCCTTTTTTTTTCCTTGTTTAACTTGTCATCCTTGTTTTACCTTGTCTTCCCTTGTTTTAACCTTTCTGTTTGTTTTACCTTGTCTTGTTTGTTTTCCTTTTTCCCTTTCATGCCTTTTTTTTTCTTGTCTTGCCTTGTTTTACCTTTTATGCCTTTTTTACCTTGTCTGCCTTTTTTACCTGTCTTGACTTTTTTTTATTTTTTACCTTTCATGCTTTGTTTTACCTTGTAATCCCTTTTTTTTACCTTGTCTTGCCTTGTTTTTACCTTTTTTACCTTTTCATGTTGTTTTCCTTTTCACCCTTTTTTAAAACCTTGTCTGATTGTTTTACCTTTGTCTTCCTTTTTTTAAAAATCAAAACAAAAACAATAAGCGCTCTTTCGAAAACAAATAAACAATGTCAAATCTTTAATTTTTTCGGAAAAAAAAAAGAAATTACTTTTTTCAATTTTCTTGATGCCACTAAAAGAAATCTCTCTTTTCCCCACATCTACTCTTTTTGGATCTGTGAAGGCAAACCCTCTCCCTTCTACCCACAACCCCTGAACTTCCTTCAATATTTTCTGCATTCTTTTCTGAAAAAAATCCTAACTTTGCTCCAAACTGAAACAACTCCTTCCAGCCTGCACTTCCCCCCCCCAATTCCTGCCTCCTCTCCTTTTCTTTCAACCACAAGTGAGAAAAAAATTTATGACAACCCCGAAAGAAAAGACCCCTAAAATCATGTATCTGGGTCCCATACCTGTTTTCCCTTTTTCCCCTCCCACCAAAACTCATACCTCTACAAGAAAATAGTAAACTCATCTCTTGTTTCAAAAATGTTTTATCAGCTCTCAAAACCCTTTGTCACACCTCTACCAAAAAGCATGACCTTGACCCTAACTTCTGAAAGAATATAGGCCTGTTTCCAATCTACCTTTTATTTCTAAAGTCCTTGAAAAAGTAGTTCTCAAATAGCTCAACAACCACCTTCTCTCCAACAATTTTCTTCCTGAGTTTCAGTCTGTGTATCGCGTCAACCACAGCACTGAAACCACCCTAGTACACACCTTAAACACGCTTCTACTCGCTTCTGAATCAGGGAAAATCTCCCTTCTCACTCTACGCTTTGATTTGTTGCTTAACAAGATTCAGCGCTATATAAATTCCATACATTATTATTATTATTATTATTATTATTATTATTATTATTATTATTACTCGACTTATCGGCAGCCTTCTACACTATAGACCACTCAATTCTTCTCTCCCGTCTTCATAAAACGTTCGGTGTCACTGGCACAGCCCTCACCTGGTTTAATTCATACCTTACTGGCCGATTCCAGACAGTCACAGTAAACAAGATTCAATCAACACCTGCCAAACTGGAATGCGGAGTCCCACAGGGATCAGTTCTAGGCCCTGTTCTTTTAACTCTTTACACTGTACCACTGTCACATATAATAAACCGTCATCAAATCAACCATCATTTTTACGCAGATGACTCTCAGATTCATAGGAAGGAAGGTGCCAGGATGGTTAAGACGTTTGCCTGCCAACAAGTAAACCGTGAGGCTCTGGGTTCGATTCCCAGCCTCGCCCTTTCTTCCCAGTTTGACAAAAAAGTCGAACTGAATGTCAAAGTCCTTCGGATGAGACTATAAACCGAGGCCCCGTGTACGAACGCATGCAGAACATCTTGCGCACACGTTAAATCCTGTTCCGCTTTTCGAAAGAGTAGGCCATTGTGTGCCGGTGGGAACAGATGACAAAATTTACAAATCCACATACACACGGGGACTGGATGTAAAAAAGCACATGAGTGCTTATTCCACTATCCTTGATTTTTTTTTAATGTCATCTGAGCGCTTTGATTTGTTGCTTTACAAGATTCAGCGCTATATAAGTTCCATACATTATTATCATTATTATCATTATTATTATTATTATTATTATTATTATTCAATGCAGTGTTACTCCTGAAAATCTGCCTTCTCTCCTGACAAATATGGCCTACTGCTTTGAAGATCTTCAAAACTGGATGACAGAACAAATTACAGCTAAATGCAGATAAAACCAAAGCCATGGTCGTAGGGACCAAACACAAACCCTCTTCCATTACAACAGCTTCAATAGAACTCGGCAATACATCAGTCCCTCTATCCACTGCTGTGGAGTATCTAGGTGTTGTTATCGACAACACACTCTCTATGCAAAAATTCATCACACAGACCTGTCAGTCATGCTACTATCAATTACGGCGTATTAGTGCAATTCGAAAGTACCTGTCCACTGATGCAAAAGCCAAACTTGTCACTTCTCTCATTCTTTCATGTCTGGACTATTGCAATTCTCCTTTGGCTGGTCTGCCAGCATCATCTATCCACTCCCTTCAACGTATACAAAAGTCCGCCGCTCGACTAGTTCTCAGAAAGAAAAAATCTGAGCACATTACCCCTCTCTTGCGATCTCTTCACTGGCTGCCTGTGTCACAGAGAGTAAATTATAAGATTAGTACCCTCTGTTACAAATGTCTCCACAAAACTGCACCCTCCTACCTCTGTGAATGTCTTAACCTGTACACTCCTTCACGTTCCCTCCACTCTGCTGCAGATACCTTGTGCCTACAAATACCTAGATTCAGCCAATCTACCGTTGGCCGTTGCTCTTTCTCTATTTCGGGTCCATCGACATGGAATGAGCTCCCTCACTCTCTCTTCGCCAGAAGCCTACTTATGACACTTTTAAATCCAGCCTCAAGACATATCTATTTCAAACCTAAGATTGTTCCACTTCTGTTTTAATATCAGAACTATCCCACCTTCACTAACCCATGTCCTATCACCCTGCTAAAGTATATGACCAGTGTGTGTTGTGTGTGTGGGGTGTGTGTGTGTGTGTGGTGTGGGTGTTGTGTGGTGTGTGTGTGTGTGTGTGTGTGTGTGTGTTGGGGGTTTTGTGTGTGGTGTGTGTTGTGTGTGTGTGTGTGTGTGTGTGTGTGTGTGTGCTTTTGAAAAATATTTGACTATTGAAATGTATTTCAAAGATTTTGGTCTGCAGCATACCACGTTTGTAAAATCTGTTTGTTTAAACTATTGATTGTTTGTCATTGGTTGCACGACTGTGTAAGATTGGGTGGAATGCATGCGCTTTGATTTGTCTTTGCAAGATATAGCCCTATATAAATTCCAGTTATTATTTTTTACCTTGTCTTGCCTTGTTTTGGACGTAGGGGGGACATGTCCCCCCTACGTCCTTTGAGACATGGGACTGAGTGAGTGAGTGAGTGCCTTGTTTTACTGTGTTTTATCTTGTTTTACCTTCTCTTACCTTGTTTTACCTTGTCTTGCCTTGTTTTACCTTCTCTTACCTTGTTTTACCTTGTCTTGCCTTGTTTTACCTTGTCTTGCCTTGTTTTACGGGTGTTTTATCTTGTTTTATCTCTTACCTTTTTTTACCTTGTCTTCCCTTGTTTTACCTTGTCTTGCCTTGTCTTCCTTGCCCTTACCTTGTTTTACCTTGTCTTGCCTTGTTTTACCTTGTTTTGCCTTGTTTTACCTTGTCTTCCCTTGTTTTACTGTGTTTTTATCTTGTTTTACCTTTTTTTACCTTGTTTTACCTTGTCTTGCCTTGTCTTACCTATCATTGCCTTCCTTGCTTCGCCGCCCCTTTCGCCTTCCCTGGCTTCACCTTGCCTTGCCCTGATTTCCCTTTCCCTTTCCCTTTTCAAAAGCTTTTCTTGCCTTGCCTTCCTTGCTTTACCTCTCCTCGGCTTGCCTTTTTTTCCCTTTGCCATGCCCTTGCCTTTCCCCTCACTTGCCTAGTCTTACCATTTCTTGTCTCGCCTTGTTTGCCTTGCCTTGCTTGCCTTGCCTTGCCTTGCTTGCCTTGCCTTGCCTTCCTTGCCTTACCTTCCTTGCCTTACCTTCCTTGCCTCGCCTTGCCTTGCCTTGCCTTGCTTTTCTTACCTTGCCTTACCTTTCCTTACCTTCCTTGCCTTGCCTTCCTTGCTTACCTTGCCCTGCCCTGCCTTGCCCTGCCCTGCTCTGCCTTGCCTTGCCTTGCCCTGCCCTGCCCTGCCCTGCCTTGCCTTGCCTTGCTTTGCCCTGCCCTGCCCTGCCCTGCCTTGCCTTGCCTTGCCCTGCCCTGCCTTACCTTGCCTTGCCCTGCCTTGCCTTGCCTTGCTTTGCCTTGCCTTGCCTTGCCCTGCCCTGCCTTGCCTTGCCTTACCTTTCCTTGACTTGCCTTGCCTCAAAAATGGGAGACGGTCCGATTCTCTCATAAATCACTGACAGAAAACAAACCACCAAAACCCAAAGCAAACCAACCACAAGCAAAAGCGGACATCCAGTGGCCAAGTCAGAGAGGGGAGAAGATCTGACACCCCTCCTCCCCCCCCCCTCCCTCCCCCCCTGTCCAATGCGCGGCGTCACCCCACGGGACGGGCTGGAGGGGGGACACCCATAAAAGACCACCCATTATCCTTACCTGCCCCCACAGAAAAGCTTTCTCCCCTTTTTTCCCGCCCCCCCCCCCCCCCTTTTGTGCTTTTTTCCCACCTTCCTAAAACCTTCTCCCCTCCCCCCCCCCCCACCCCCCTTTCCCCCAGGATAATGTCGTTGCCCCCAAAACCCCTTCCTCCGGTTGACTATTTGGGGGGCTAGTGAACTGGCTTGTTGAAATTAAACTAAGTGTAGTTAGTAGTGTAGTGAGTGTATGTAGGGACGTTTGGTCTAGAGGAAACGCGCCTTCTAGAAGCGAAAAGTCCGGGCGGGTGTGTGCGGGGTTTCGTACCCCGTTTGGCCCAAATTTTTCCCCATCCATTAGACCATGAGGGGTGTCGGGCGCGTCTTTGGGGAATGAAGAAAACCAGGTCCCGGTTTACACAAAATTTGGGCACACAAAAAGAACCCACGGCAAAAAGAGATTTTGTCCCGGGCAAAATTCTTAGAAAAAACACTCTTGGGAAACAAATACGTTGCAGACCAAAAAAAAAAAAAAAAAAAAGGTGGCGCCTCTTGTGGCGACGCGCTCCCCTGGGGAGAACCCGAATTCACGCAAAAACTCGTATTTTAAATGGTATAAAATAAATAGGTAGTTGGTGTTTTAGTTAGGGTGTATGTAGGTAATGTAGTGTGGTAATTGTAGTTAGGGGTTTTAGGTATAAAAGGTACCTACGAACGTACGAGTGGGTGTGATAAATGTGGTAGTGTATAAAGGTAGTGTAGATATGAGTGTAGTGAGTGGATGTATGTATGTAGGGTATGTATGTATGTGGTTGAGAAAATTTAGTGTAGTTTTGGTAGTGTATTTAATGTATTTTTGGTATAGTGATTTAAAGTGATGTAGAGGATTAGATATGTATGACCTACGTCCCTGCGTAGTGGGGGTTGAGAAGTGTAGTGAGGTAGGAAGGGGTATGAGTGTAGTGTAGTGTAGTGCATTGTAGTGTAAGTAGTGAAGGTGGGTGTGAAAGGAGTTGGGGAGAGTTTGAATATGAAAGTGTAGGGGGTGAGGGTATGTAGGTATGAATGTAGTGTAGAAAGGGCGGGAAAAGTTATGCAGTTTTTTACTTATAAGGAGTGTACTGTAGTGAAAATGTAGGAGAGTTTTTTAAGTGTGAGTGATTTGGTTGTGGTGAGTGTAGTGTATTTTTTGGGTAGTGTGTGTAGTTTAGTGTGGGTATTTTACGTAGTGTACGTATGATTATGGGGTGGGGTTATGTAAGTAGAGTAGTGAGGCTTGAAGGTATTTATCTAGTGATGAAGATAGTGAGTGTATGTATGAATGATTAGATGGTAGTTAGTTATGCAGGTAATGATTGTGGTTAGGTAGGGTAGGTACGTGATTATGTAGAGCTGTAGTGTAGTGTATTAGTTAGTGTGGGTTTTGTAATTTAGTGAAATGGTGTAGTGAAGTGTATTAAGTGTATAGGTGTAGTGTATTAAAAGTTTTTAAAGTGTAGTGTACGTGGTGTAGAAAGGGTAGTGTAGAGTATGCATTTTAAAAGGGGTGTAGGTAATAATAATAATAATAAGAAGAAAAAATGAATTTAAACACTATATCTTGCAAGACAAATAAAAACCCTTTGGGCACTAAACTCTTTCTTACACAGTCTACAACCATAACAATGAACAGTCCATCAAGGCCAAATGTGCACAAATCACGCACGCACGAAACCCGCACACACACACACACACACACACACACACACAACACACCACACACACACACACACACACAGTCACACACCCTGGCGGGGCAATAAATTTTGGCTTTGAAGGCGGGAAAAAAACATAATGAAGCGGGAGAAAAACTTAGGTTTGAAATGAATATTTTTGGGGCGGGATTAAAAAGAGGGGGATTCTTTTCCAATCGATTTACCAGAAAATAGAGAATGAGCGAGCCGACGGGGGGGATTGGTTGAATCAGGTTTTCGTAAGGACAAGTTCTCCCAAAAAAAGCGAGAGAACGAGAAGGAGTGTACAAGTGAAAAAATTCACAAGGTAGGCGGGTGCGTTTTGTGGAGACATTTTTGAAACAAAAGGTACTGATTTTAAATTTACCCTGGGGCACAGGTCCCCGGGAGAGTTTCAAAGAGGGGTAAAATGCCAATTTTTTTTTTTTCTAGGTTTGGGAGTTGCAGATTTTGCATACGTTAAAGGGGATTGGATTGAGAGCTGGCAGACCACCAAAAGAAATTGCAAAGCCAGACGTAAAAGAAGGCGATGCCACGATTTGGATGGCATCTGTGCACAGCTATTTTGAATTCACTTATACCTGTAATTGATGTACAGACAGGTTCGGTGATGAATTTTTTTCAAAAGAGTGTTTGTCAATGAAGACCTCTAATACTTCCAGATGGATAAAGAGTGGTGGGATGTATAAGAGTGGGTAGTTAGGGGAGTGGTGATTTATTATAAGTGGTGTAGTATTGAAGGGTGTATTGTATAGAGTGGTGTAGAGAGGTGGGGGTGTGTAGTGTAGTTAAGGGATTAAAAGTAGGTGGGGTGGGTAGTGTAGTGTAGTTTGTGAGATAGTGTGATGGTGTAGTTGTGTGGATGGGGTATTGTATATAGAGTGGGTGTAATAGTGTAGAGTGTTATTGTAGAAAAGAGGGTGTAGTGAGTGTGGAGTGGGTATTAGGTATGTAGAGTATGTAGAGTGTGAGTGAGAGGGTGTATATGTTAGATGTTTGTTAGTGGATAAGTGGTGTAGTGTATGTGGATTGGGGGGTAGGATTTGTGAAAAGTAGTGTAGAGTGATGTTGTAGAGTGGGGTATGTAGTGGGGTGTGTAGTTATGTATGTAAGTAAGTATGTAGATTTGGGAGTGAGGTGGGTATAAATGTAGATGGTGTAGTGAGTTGGGGTGGTTAGTGAGTGTAGGTAGTTAGTGAGTGTAGATAGTGTAGAGGGTGTGTAAAGTGAGAGTGGGTATAAGTGTGAGTGGTGATTATGAGTGAGTGAGTGTGTAGTGTAGTTACAGGGTGGGTGAAATAGTTAAAATGCTGTGTTAGGACAAAGGGGTTAAAGGGAAGTCTTATTAGGAGAGGCTGTAGGAGTGAATGATTAGTGTAATAAATGGTATGTAGATGGGTAGTGATGTAATGATTAGGTAAGGGGGGTGGTAGTTTAAGTGAGTAAATGAGAGGGGGGAGTGTAGTGTAGAGTGATTAGGTATGAGAGTAGTGAAGTGTGATATTTAAAGTGTAGTGTTTAGTGTAGGAGTGTATTAAAGTTGTAGTGGTTTTTAGTGAATTGTAGTGTAGGGAGTGTATGTATGTATGTAGTGAGTGTGAGTGGTGTGGGGTAGTGTATGTAGATGGGGTTTTGTGTAGAAAATGGTGTAGTGAGGTAGAGTGTTAGAGTATGTATTATGTAAGTGGGGTATGAGTTAGAGTGGTGTAGGGGTAGTGTAGTGTATTATGAGTTTGTAAAAGGGAGTGTGAGTTTGTAGGAGTGTATTATAGGTGTTAGGAAGGGTGTATAGTTGTGAAAGTTGTGAAAAGGTAGTGTAGTATAAAGGTTTTTGAGAGGGGTGTAGTTAATTTGGAGTGTGTATGTAAGTGTTAGTGAGTGTGAGTGGGGTAGTGTTTTTAGTGATGAAAAGTGACAGGTTATTCGGTTTGGGTAGTTAGTTAGTGTATTAGTGTATGTACTAGGAGGCAGGTTGAGTCGTGTATGTAGTGGGAGTGTAGTGTAATGTAATGTTAAAATGTAAGTGGTGTAGTGGGTTTAGTGTGTATGTAGTGATTAGTGAGTGTGTGTAGTGAGTGGTGTGTAGTGAGTGGGAGGTAGTGTAGTGGGTAGTGAAAATGTAGTGAGGGGGGTGTGGGTGGTGTAGTGTAGTGAGTGTAAGGGGTGTAGTGCAGGGTTAGGTGTATGTAGTGTAGAGGTTTTGTGAGTGCGTTTATTGGGGGAGTTAGTGTAAGGGAGAGTTGTTGGGAAAATGTAGTTAGTGGGAGTAAAAAGGTATGCAGTGTTTGATGGGATGTATGTAGATAGATTGTTATGTAGTGAAGGTGTTGGGATAAAACGAGGTAGGAGATTGTATGTTTTTAATGTATGTAGTGTAAGTGATGAAATGTAAAGGGTTTAGTAGTGTAAATTTAGTGTAGTTGAGTCTTAGTGTAAATGGAGTGAGTGTTTATATAATATTAATAATTATGTTGAGTTTATTAGGTATTTGTGAGGTAGGTAGTGATTTTTTTTTGTCTAGGTTTTTGTGTATTTTATGCATGCATTGGGGTTTTTTAAAAAAAAAAGTAAAAATTTTTATTTATAACCTAATCTGGCCTGCGCCAGATGCTTTTTTTCTGTTTGTGTTTTTAAAATTTTTCTCTGTTTCCCCCAACGGCCCAAAGGCAATAAAACACTTAAAACCACAAAGCAAACATTTCCCCCCACCATTTTGGGCCGCCGGACCGCCGGCCACCTCCCCCCCCCAAAACCCCACCCAACCCCCAGTTAAACCCCACCCCAATTTAAAGGGGGGCCCCAAAACCTCTCCCAGGCCAGCCCCAAAGCCCGGACAAAACCCAAATCCCCCCCCCCCCCAAACAACAACAACAACAACAACAAACCCCTTTAAAAACCCCCACCCCAATCACAGGCTCCTTCATTTATTCCTTCCTCGGCTAGAGCTTCGAGGTCCACCAATGGAGAAGTTCCTGTGTATGCAACCACAGCTCCCGCCCCCCCCTCCCAATTATAGTAATAATAATAATGATAATAATGTATGGAATTTATATAGTGCTGAATCTTGTAAAGCAACCAATTAAAAGCGCTCAGATTTTTTTTCCAAGGATAATGGAATCAGCACTCACGTGCTCTTTTTTTGTTTTTCCATCCAGTCCCAAGGCGCACGCGGCCCCGTAAATCCCCCCACCCGCTCCCACCGGCACACAATGGTCCACTCTCTTGAAAAGCGGAACAGACCAGCGCGTGCGCAAGACGCTCCGCATGCGTTTGCACACAGGCCTCGGCTCCCCTTTTCATCCACCACTTACACACATCCACCACTTACACACATCCACCACTTACACACAAACCACCACTTACACACATCCACCACTTACACACATCCACCACTTACACACATCCACCAAAATGCGTGACTTTGCACCACAGGATCATGGCCATGTTCTCCTCTGCCCCAAAGGATTATGGCCATGTTCTCCTCGCGCCAAAGGATTATGGCCATGTTTCTCCTCTGCACCACAGGAAAAGGCCATGTTTTTCCTCTGCCTCAAAGGATTAGGCCATGTTCTCCTCTGCACCAAAAGGAAATTTTGGCCATGTTCTCCTCTGACCACAGATTATGGCCATGTTCTCCTCTGCAAACCCCAGGATATGGCCATGTTTCCCC
The DNA here is from genome assembly GCA_028751875.1 of Rapana venosa. Taxonomy (NCBI): domain Eukaryota; kingdom Metazoa; phylum Mollusca; class Gastropoda; order Neogastropoda; family Muricidae; genus Rapana; species Rapana venosa. The sequence goes on from CM054162.1 coordinate 5,869,649, forward strand.
TCCCAAAATTTAGGGAGCCGCATTCTGTCTTTGGGAAAAAGACTCATCATGTCACATCCTCAAGGGGCAGAAAATCCCTTCCCAAAGTATGTAGAGTGGGGTTTGTGGGAAATGTATGTAGCGTAGTGTAGTGTAGTGTCGAGCGGTGTAGCGTAGAGTGGTGTGGTGTAGTGTATTTCAGTGTAGTAAGCAGTATAGTGTACTAAGTATAGTGTATGTAATATAGTGTAGTGAAGTGATGTAGTGAGTGAGTGTAGAGTGGTTATGTCGTGCAGTTAAGCAGTGTAGTGAAATAAGTGTAATGTAGTGCAGTGTAGTGTAGTGGAGTGGAGTGGAGTGAAGTGGAGTGGAGTGGAGTGGAGTGTAGAGTGGAGTAGTGTAGTGTAGTGTATGTAGGTAGTGTAGTGTAAATGTAGTGTAGTGTAGTGTAGTGTAGTGTAGTGTAGTGTAGTGTCGAGCAGTGTAGCGTAGAGTGGTGTATTGTAGTGTAGAGTGGTCTAGTGTAGTGTAGTTTAGTGTAGAGTGGTGTAATGTAGTTAGTGTAGTGTAGTGTATAGGGGTGTTGTGTAATGTAGTGTAGAGTAGTGTAGTGTATTGTAGTATAGTGTAGTGTAGTATAGTGTAGTGCAGAGTGGTGTAGTGTAGTGTATTGTAGTGTAGAGTGGTGTAGTATAGTGTACAGTGGTGTAATGTAGAGTAGTGTAGTGTAGTGAGGTGTAGTACAGTGTAGTGTAGTGCACTGTAGCGCAGTGTAGTATAGTGTAGTGTAGAGTAGTGCAGTGTAGTGTAGTGCAGTGTAGTGTAGTGCAGTCTAGTGTAGTGTACTGTAGTGTAGTGCAGTGTGCTGTAATGTAGTGTAGAGTGGTGTAGTGTAGTTTAGTGTAGTGTAATGTAGTGAAGTGCAGTGCAGAGCTGTGTAGTGTAGTCTAGTTTAGTGTAGTGTAGTGTATAGCAGTGTAGTGCAGTGTGGTGTAGTGTAGTGTATAGGGGTGTTGTGTAATGTAGTGTAGTGTAGTGTAGTGTAGTGTACAGTGGTGTAGTGCAGTGTTGAGTGGTGTAGTGTAGTGTAGAGTATATTGGAGTGGTGTAGAGTAGAATTGTGTAGTGTAGTGTACAGTGGTGTAGTGTAGTAAGCTGTAGTGTAGTCTAGAGTGCTGTAGTGCAGTGTAAAGTGGTCTACTGTAGTATAGTGTAGTGTGATGATGTGTAGAGTGGTGTAGTGTAGTGTAGAGTGGTTTAGTGTATTGTAGTGTAGTGTAGTGCAGTGTAGTGTAGTGCAGTGTAGTGCAGTGTAGTATAGTGTAGTGTAGAGTAGTGCAGAGTGTAGTGTAGTGCAGTGTAGTGTAGTCTAGTGTGCTGTAGTGTAGTGTAGTGCAGTGCAGAGTGTGTTAATGTAGTGTAGAGTGGTGTAGTGTAGTGTAGTTTAGTGTAGTGTAGTGTAGTGTAGAGCACTGTAGTGTAGTGTAGAGCAGTGTGGTGTAGTGTAGTGCAGTTTAGTGCAATGTAGTGTACTATAGTATAGTGTAGTGTAGTGTACATTGGTGTATTGTAGGGTAGTGTAAAGTTGTGTAGTGTAGTGCAGTGTAGTGTAGTGTAGTATAGTTTAATGTAGTGCAGTGTAGTGGAGTGGAGTGGAGTGGAGTGGAGTGGAGTGGAGAGTGGAGTAGTGTAAGTGTAGTGTAGCGTAGAGTGGTGTATTGTAGTTTAGAGTGGTCTAGTGTAGTGTAGTGTAGAGTGGTGTAATGTAGTGTAGTGTATAGGGGTGTTGTGTAATGTAGTGTAGACTAGTGTAGTGTAGTGTATTGTAGTATACTGTAGTGTAGTGTAGTGCAGAGTGGTGTAGTATAGTGTATAGTGGTGTAGTATAGAGTAGTGTAGTGTAGTGAGGTGTAGTGCAGTGTAGTGTAGTGCACTGTAGTGTAGTATAGTGTAGTGTAGAGTAGTGCAGTGTAGTGTAGTGCACTGTAGTGTAGTGCCGTCTAGTGTAGTGTTCTGTAGTGTAGTGCAGTGTGCTGTAATGTAGTGTAGAGTGGTGTAGTGTAGTTTAGTGTAGTTTAGTGTAGTGAAGTGCAGTGCATATCAGTGTAGTGTAGTCTAGTTTAGTGTAGTGTAGTGTAGTGTAGAGCGGTGTAGTGTAGTGCAGTGTAGTGTAGTGCAGTGTAGTGTAGTGTAGTGTAGTGTAGTGAAGTGCAGTGCAGAGCAGTGTAGTGTAGTGTAGTGTAGAGCATTGTGGTGTAGTGTAGTGCAGTGTAGTGCAGTGTACTGTGGTGTAGTGTAGTGTAGTGTAGAGTGGTAATAGTGCAGTGCAGTGTAGTGCAGTGTAGTGTAGTGTAGTGTAAAGTAGTGTAATGAGTGTGAGTGGAGAGTAGTGTATTGTAGTGTAGAGGGGTGTATGTAGATGTAGTGTTGATGATAGTGTAGTGTGGTGTAGTGTAGGTAGTGTACGTGTTGTGTAGTGAGTGTAGAGTGGTGTAGTGCATTGTAGTGTATAGTGGGTAGTCTAGTCTAGGGTGGTGTAGTGTAGTGTAGTGTAGTTTTTGTAGTTAGGTGGTAGTGTAGTGTAGAGTGCTGTAGTGTAGAGTGCTGTGTGTAGCACTCCTCCTTTTCCTTCCATCCCACGGTGAAGAGGTGGGATCATGACAGGTTCGAAGGAAATGACTATTGGGTCATGCGGCCTTGGTCCCATGCCTGCTCCTGTTTTTCTCACGGTGCCATCCGCAGCTTGTGCCTGTTGTCGCTAAGATAGTGGACTCATCTCTTGTGTCAGGACATTTTCCATCGGCTCTTGGGGCAGCAATGGTCGCATCTCTGCTGGGAGGGGGGGGGGGCGCGGCCTCGGTCCCAACATTCTGAAGAGTTGTGGGCCTGTGTCAGACTTGCCCTTTGTCTCTGGGGTGCCGGAAGGTGTCGTTCTCGGGCGGCTCGGCGGTCACCTTCGTTCCAGTGATCTTCTTCCCGCTTTTCGGTCTGCCTGTCGCCCCGGCCGCGGCGCCGAGGCCACCCTGGTCCGCACTTTGGATGCACTTCTGCTTGCTTCTGGTGAGGGGGGGTCTCCCTCCTCGCTCTTCTTGACTTGTCTGCGGCCTTTGATGCCGTGAATCGCTCGGTTCTTCTTTCTCGCCTCCAGGGTGCGTTGGTGTTGCGCGCACGGCCCTCGCCTGGGTTTGCTTCATGCCTCGCAGGCAGTTCCGGGGGTTGTTGTAAACAAAGTTCGGTCAGGGTGGGGTGTGGAGTCCCGCGGGGATCGGTCCTGGGCCCTGTCTCTTTGCTCTCTGCGCTGCTCCACTCTCACATGTGGTGGACGGCCGCCGTGTTGCTCGTCGTTTCTGTGCCGATGGTGCTCAGCTTCGGTGCAGTGGTGCTGTTGGGGGATTGCCTTCCCTCCTGGCGGGTGTGTCCTGCTGCCTTCGGGTATTCAAGGATGGATGACTCGGAGCGGGTTGCAGCTTGGTGCCGATGGGGCCGGGCCGTGCTCGTGGGGACCCAGCATGGGCTTTCCTCTGTCGCAGAAGCTTCAGTGGAGTTCGACAGGTACAGGTACAGGTACAGGGTACAGGTACAGGGTACAGGGTACAGGTACAGGGTACAGGTACAGGTACAGACACAGGATACAGGAACAGGGTACAGGTACAGGGTTCAGGTACAGGGTACAGGTACAGGGTACAGGTACAGGTACAGGTTCAGGGTACAGGTACAGGTACAGGGTACAGGTACAGGTACAGGTACAGGTACAGGGTACAGGGTACAGGGTACAGGGTACAGGTACAGGGTACAGGTACAGGGGACAGGTACAGATACAAGGACAGGGTACAGGGTACAGGTACAGCGTACAGGTACAGGTACAGGGTGCAAGTACAGGTACAGGTACAGGTACAGGGTACAGATACAGGTACAGGGTACAGGGTATATGGTACAGGTATAGGGTACAGGTACAGGTACAAGGTACATGGTACAGGTAATAATAATAATAATAATAATATATGGAATTTATATAGCGCCGAATCTTGTAAAACAAACAAATCGAAGCGCTTGCACTCATATCATTTACGCGCATGCAACTTTCCTCAAATATAATAAAGAACATATTTCAAATTTATGCACGTGTATGTACACACACACCACACACACACACACACACACACACACACACCACACACACACACACACACACACACACACACACACACCGCGAACACACTTAGGAGATGAAGGATGCTGTTGAAAAAGTAGAGACGGATATGAGGGAAAAGTGTCAGGTAGGAAATAAGTGTGTTTTGAGGCTGGATTTGAAGGTAATCAAGTGAAGGTTTTTGGCGAAGTGAAAGAGGGAGGTCATTCCACGTGGACGGACCAGAAACAGAAAAAGATCGACAGCCAACAGTGGTAAGTTTGAATCTGGGTGTTCGAAAGCACAAAGTATCTGCGGCTGAACGAAGGGAACGGGACGGAGTGTACAAGTGAAGACAGTTACAGAGATAAGAAGGTGCAGATTTGTGGAGACATTTGAAACAGAGGGTATTGATTTTATACTCCATTCTTTGTGAGACTGGCAGCCAGTGAAGAGATCGCAGAAGAGGAGTGATGTGTTCGGATTTTTTCTTTCTTAGGACCAGTCGAGCTGCAGAGTTTTGTATGCGTTGAAGAGAGTGGATGGATGATGCTGGTAGGCCAACCAAAAGAGAATTACAGTAGTCTAAACGTGAAAGAATGAGAGATGTGACGAGCTTGGAAGTTGCATCAGTGGACAGATACTTGCGAATCGCGCTTATGCGCCGTAGTTGATAGTAGCAAGACTGGCAGGTCTGGGTGATGAATTTTTTCATAGAGAGTGTGTTGTCAAGAACTACACCTAGATACTTCACAGAGTTGGACAAAGGAACTGACGCACTGCCGAATTCTATTGATGTTGTTGTGATGGAGGAAAGTTTATGTTGGGTCCCTATGAGCATGGCTTCGGTTTTATCGGCATTAAGTTGTAACTTGTTCGAGTCATCCAGTTTTGAATGTCTTTGAAGGCAGTAGGACATATTTGTCAGGAGGGAAGGCAAGTTTTCAACAGTATCACTGCACTGAAGCTGAGTGTCATCAGCATAGAAATGATGATCAATATGGTGGTTGTTTATTATATGTGAGAGTGGAGCAGTGTAGAGAGTAAAGAGAACGGGGCCCAGGACTGATCCCTGTGGGACTCCACATTCCATTTTTACAGATTTTGATTGAATTTTGTTTACAATAACTTTCTGGAATCTGTCTGTGAGGTATGAAGTAAACCAGGTGAGGGCTGTGCCATTAATACCAAACGTATTTTGGAGGCGAGAAAGAAGAATTGAGTGATCTATAGTGTCGAAGGCTGCAGATAAGTCAAGAAGAGTGAGGAGGGAGATTTTTCCTGCATCAGAAGCAAGTAGAAGTGTATCTAAAGTATGGACTAGGGTGGTTTCGGTGCTGTGGTTGGGGCGATAGGCAGATTGAAAAGGGGGAAGGAGATCATTGGAATGAAGGTGACTGTTGAGCTGTTTGAGAACAACTTTTTCTAGTACTTTAGAGACAAAGGGTAAGTTTGAGACAGGTCTATAATTCTTCAGAATGTTGGGATCGAGGTTGTGCTTTTTCAGTAGAGGTGTGACTATTGCGGTTTTAAGAGCTTGTGGAAAATGTCCTGACAGAAGAGATGAGTTTACTATTTTAGTGATAATAGGTACAAGTTGTGGAAGGCATTGTGAGAAAACAGGAGCAGGTATGGGATCGAGGTCGCATGATTTTATAGTCATTTCCTTCAGAATTGTCATGATTTCTTTTTCACTTGTGGAACAGAAGGAAAAGAGAGGAGTGCCAGTGAACTGGGGATCAGGAGGTGCAGGCTGGAAATGAGTCTGATCCAGTCTGGAGCGTATGTTGTGGACTTTGTCTGAAAAGAAGGCAGAAAAGATAGATGGAAGTTCAGACAGGCTGTGGGTGGTAGGCAGAGGAGTTGTTTTTTGCAGACCCAAGGAGATTTGAGGTGAGGGAAAAAAGAGATTTTATGGATGTAGCGCAGAGAATTTGGGAAGAGTAGTATTCTGTCTTTGCTGAATGGATTAAGAGTTTGACTTTGTTTATTTGTTTTCGGAAAAGCTGTTTGTTGATTTCGGTTTTTGATTTCCGCCACTGCCGTTCTAGTTGCCGGCGTTTGCGCTTCGCTATCAGGATGTCTTGGGTATACCATGGCGCACAGGGTCTGTCAGGTAGGAGATGGTCAGTAGGAGGTGCATGCTCATCAAGCAATTGGCGGAGAACAGTGTTATAGTATTCAGAGAGGTCAGTGTGGTCAGAGGTTTGTGAAAAACGTTCGGAAGCTTGTGAAGAGAAAGTATGAATGTCTAAGGCCTTAAGATTGCGACGAGTAACATATTTCTTCTTTCTGACAGGTTTTGTGATGTTGAGGTGGAAAAGAATGGTGGAATGATCAGAATGCAGTTCGTCAGTGACAGAAACAGATGTAACAAGATTAAATGAAGCATTAGTAATCAGCCAGTCTAAAATATGGCCAGATCTGTGCGTTGCTTCGTTTACCAGTTGGGAGAGAGAATGGTTGGACAGAGAAAGAGAAAGACGTTTGACATCTGGAGAAGACTGGTTGTCGAAATGGAAGTTAAAGTCACCGAGAATTATAAGTTTAGTAGGAGAGAGGCAGTAGTGGTCGAGGAGTGACTGGAATTCTTGATGAAAAACAGAAGATGTCAGGTTGTTCTTACGGCTAGGAGGTGGACGGTAAAGGCAACAGAACGTAATAGAGTGGCCAGGTAAGTTGAGGTTGATTTCGCAAACTTCAAAAGTCGTGTGGGAATGGAAGGTTGTGGCCGAAAGAAAGAGCTGGTTCCAATGTGTTTTTGAAAATTATGGCAATCCCACCTCCTCGAGAGAGTCTGGGAAAAGAAATAGTTTTATATCCTGGAGGAGTCAGCTGTTTTATTTTGGGCTCATGGCCATGTGGTTTAAGCCAAGTTTCGGTGAGGAAGGTTAAGTCAATGTTTTTTTCAGAGATGAAGTCAGAAATGTAGTCGGCTTTTCCATTTGGACAGACAGACTGCACATTGAACAAACAAACTTGAAGGAGATCTGAAGGAGGTGTGAGAGGTTGAAGATGAAAGTGGTGAGTTTGGACAAGCATCAGAGGAAGAGGACGAAGGCGATGGTGGAGATGCGGCTAGCGGAAGAACTGACAAGAGTTTGGATGGTAAATCAGGAGTAGAAGATGGTGAAAGAACTGTGCTAATCAGGGGATTCGGTGTTTGAAACACATCATGATATACATCATCATCATCAGAACAAAAAACACTATCAGAGTCACAAACAACAGAACAGTGAACAGCTGAAGGGGCGGGTGGACGGCAGCATGGGGAAGAAGCGTTGTCAGGGGTAACAGAAGTGACGTCAGAGGTGAGGGGGGAGACACGGGAGAGGGAAGCCCACCACTGGCGATGACGTCGGCCTGGCCGTGTTCCCCGTCTGGTTTTGCGGCGATGAATGCCTAAGTTTGTTATTTGCTGCTTAATCTGAGGAGAAAGCATGTACTGTTTTTGACAAAATTCAGGTGCGAGCATAGCTCTATAGTCCGTGGCTCTCAATGTCATGGTAGCAGCACAACACACACTAGACTTGATTGATGGGGGTGGTGTCAGTTCGTGAATCACGTGCAATTTGTTGAACAGTAGCAGGGTCAGATTAAAATGGGTCACAAAGACCAGCACAGTCAGGTAAACACAATTCATAAGTCGAATCAAAATTTTGAACAATTCAAACAAAGATGAAAATTATAAATCGAAATATCTCAAAAAGTAGATAATAACAAGGAAAATGTTCTGACCAAATAACTCAGGGTGAAAACATGAACAAGAAGATGTAAAAATTTCTGGAAAGGAATCAGAAAAACACACACATCCAGCACTCAAACACAGAGCCCCACACAGTGCTGCCGACAGGCGCAAAGGCAGATGAATCTCCTGGTAAAGGTAAAGGTTGCACGTACAGGTACAGGGTGCAGGTACAGGTACAGAGTACAGGTACAGGTACAGGGTGCAGGTATAGGGTGCAGGTACAGGTACAGGTAAAGGGTACAGGTACAGGTACAGGGTGTAGGCACATGTACAGGGTGCAGGTACAGGTACAGGGTCCAGGTACAGGTACAGGGTACAAGGTACAGAGTACAAGGTACAGGTAAAGGGTGCAGTTACAGGTACATGGTGCAGGTACAGGTACAGGTACAGGGTACAGGGTACAGGGTACAGAGTACAGGGTACAGGGTACAGGGTACAGGTACAGGTACAGAGTACAGGTACAGGTAACAGGTACAGGTACAGATACAGGGTGCAGGTACAGGGCACAGGGTACAGAGTACAGGGTACAGGGTGCAGGTACAGGTACAGGGTACAGGTACAGGTATAGGGTACAGGTACAAGGTACATGGTACAGGTACAGGTAAAGGGTGCAGGTACAGGTACAGGGTGCAGGTACAGGTACAGGTACAGGGTACAAATACAGGTACAGGGTGCAGGTACAGGGTTCAGGTACAGGGTGGAGGTACAGGGTGCAGGTACAGGTACAGGTATAGGGTACAGGTACAGGGTACAGGTACAGGTACAGGGTACAAGGTACAGGTACAGGGTGTAGGCACATGTACAGTGTGCAGGTACAGGTACAGGGTACAGGTACAGGTACAGGGTACAAGGTACAGAGTACAAGGTACAGGTACAGGTAAAGGGTGCAGGTACAGGTACATGGTGCAGGTACAGGTAAAGGGTGCAGGTACAGGTACAGGTACAGGGTACAGGGTACAGGGTATGGGTACAGGGTACAGGTACAGGTACAGTGTACAGTGTACAGGTACAGGTAACAGGTACAGGTACAGATACAGGGTACAGGGTACAGGGTACAGGGTACAGGTAAAAGGGTACAGGTTTCAGGGTACAGGTACAGGGTACGGTA
>CM054162.1:5879112-5914967 GCA_028751875.1 Rapana venosa
AAAAAGCTTTTCTTCAATTGGGGACAAAAGTTTCCTGTAAAAGGGATTAATTTGGCCCCCCTTTCCCCCTAACTTTTTTAAAAAAAAATAAAGATATATAAAAAAAAGTTTCAACAGACACACAAGTACAAAAAAACCCCAAACCGGCACAAACCCAACATCATTAAAACCCCCCCCCAACAAACAAAAAACCCCAAATTTCAAAACAAACAATACCAATACAAAAATTAAACAACAAACAACAACACACAAACACAAACACACAAAAAACCCAACATACAAGGCATTTTAAAACTTAAAATTTTTAAAAATTAATTAATTTACTACTCAAACCAAACCATTAATTTACAAAACCCCCGGCAATACCCCCATGAAAAACCCTTGTTAAACCCCCCGGGGGCCAAAGGGGGGTAAATCCCACCACTCTTAAACAAATAATTTTTTAATTTTCCCCCAAATAAGGGGCCCAAAATAATGAGATTTTCGAGGCCCCGTGGAAAAAACAGATTTTATTGCCAAACCCTTTATCCAAAAACCCCCGCCAAAAAGACCCTTGTTCTGTAGAAAAAGTTTTGAAAGGGAAAAATCCAATGCCAAAAAAGGGGGGTGGGTGTTTGGCACCGTTCGTTCCCCCCCCTGGGGTTGGGGGAGGGGGGGGGGGCCAGTAAATTCCCCAAAATTTTCAGGGGTTTAAAAACCCTCAACTCAGTAAAAACAAAAAAAATTTTTGAAGTTTTTTAAAAAAATAAAAGGGACTTCTAAATTTTCCTCCTAAAAACCCTTCCTCGAGGAATAAATTTCCTGCTACCGAAAACAAAAAAAACAAAAAAAACAATCCAAAAAAAATGTTCCCAAAAAAATTTGAAATCTGTCAATCTGAAACCAAAACATCCAAAAAAAAAGAAATTTGTCGTAAAAGAATAGAAAAAAAAAAAAAATGAAAAACTTTTAGAAAAAAAAAAAAATGAACAAAAACCAGGCCCCCGGGGGAACCCCGGGGGAAACCACAACAAAAAAACCCCCTCCCCACAAAACCACAAACAAACAAAAAAAAAAATAATGCCCAGCAGTTGCGGTTAAAACCCCAAGTGAAAATAAAACCAAATTTTGGGGAGGGGGGGGGGAAAATCCTCTACCTTTGGGTAATTTTTCCTAAAGGTATTTGAAAATTTTTATTAACTTACCAATTTTCCCCTTCTTTTTTTTCTCCCCCAAAGGGACTTAATGTTCCTTCCCTGAAACCCACCCTCCTTTTGTTTTCTTTTCTTCCCTTCCCCCCACCACCTTTTTCTTTTCCTTTCCTCTCCCCCCCCCCCCCCCGAAACCCACCCCCCCCCCCCCCCCCCCCCCCCCACCCACCCCCAACCCAAAAATTTAAAATGGTCAAAAGAAAAAAAACCCCTTTTTTATTTGGTAAAATAACTTTTTCCCTTTTAAAAAAAAACCCCTAACTAAGGGAAAAGAAGAAAAAAAAGCAAATAATTTTGGGCCCCAAACGGGGTTTAAACCTTTTCCCAATTCCTACCCCCCCCCGGCTTTTTTTTTTTTTTTTTTTTTCCCCTTTGTTTTTCCCCTTCCCCTTTTTTTTTTTTTCTTTTTTTCCCCTTTTCCCCGAAACCCCCACCCCCCTCCCGCCCTTTTCCTTCTTCTCCCCCCCCTTTTTCCCACCCTATTTTCCTTTTTTTTTTAAAACCTAAAAAACACGGGTTTAAAAAAAACAAAAAAGATGAAAAAAACAAGAACAACCACACAAACAAAAAAAAAAAAAAAAAAATAACAACAAAAAAAAAAAACAATAAATAATAAAAAAAACAAACAAAAAAAGAAAAAAAAATGTTTTGGGAAAATTTAAACTTTAAAAAAAACCCTAAATATTAAAAAACCCAATTCAAATATTTTTTTTTCGAAAATAAACCCCAAAAAAAACAAAAAGAAACAAAAAAAACCAAACAAAAAAAGAAGACCTTGCCAAAAATTTCCCCCCCCCTCCAAAACATAAATCAAAAAATTTCCCCAAAAAAAAAACCCGGGTAAACAAAAAAAAGGATCAAAAAAGCAACAAACAAAAAACAAAAAAAAAACAAAACAAGTAAACCACCAAAAACCAAAACGTGAAAAAACAAAATAAAACAAAATCCCCACCCAAAGAAATTAAAAGTATTTGGGCAAAGGGGTTTTTGCCCATCCCCAAAAAAAGTTTGAGGCAGGAAGGAAAAAACCCAGGCCCGGATTTTGGGGGTTTTTAGGAAAAAAGGGGACAGCCGTTTCAAAAAGGCAAAAAATTTATATATGAGACCCCCCCCTCTCCCCCCCCCCAAAGGGTTTACCAGAAGTTGGGAGTTTCCCAAAACCAAACCACCCCCACCACCCAATAAACATCACACCCCACAAATCAAAATCAAACAAAAGCAAAAAGGGGGTTTCCTGAGGGGGAAAACCACGAAACAGCCTCCCCCTTTTTGGGCCCCGGTCGGTTTAATAGCTTTTAGCAAAGCTTGTTTTTAATTTTTTTGGGAAAAAAACAAGAACCAATAAACAAACAAACAAAATATTCCAAAAAAAACCAAAAACATAAAATTAAAAAACCCACACAAAATTTCCAAATACATAATACTCACACCCCCCCCCTTCCTTTCCCCCCCCCCCCCAAAGGGTATCCCCAAAAAATCATTCAAAACCCCCCCACCCACCAACCCCCACCACCAAAAAAACACAACACCAAACCAAAAACATCAAAAACAACTCACAAACCAAAACTTAACATAAAAACAACATCTCCTCATTTTCCCTTCTCCCTCACTTTAAAAACCAATCACCAATCCCCTTAACAAACATTCACACCCACACACCCACAAAACCACCCAATCAACCACTCACATACATCACACCCACATCACATCACACCACTCCAAAACAATCACCTAATCCACATACACCACATAAAACCACATCACATAAAAATCCACACCATACACAACACCACACACACCCATTAATCACACACACCCACTACAATACCAATCATATAAAATCTATCACACCCACAACACCACATCACATCCACAAAATCCCATCCAAATCCTAATACCCATCCTCCCCAAAATACCCTCCCATAATTAAATCCACACCACCACCATCCCATCCCCCCCCCAAAAAATTCCTCCCCCCCACCCACCCACTCTTTAAACCCCCCTAACAAAACCTCTCCCCATCCTCCTCACCCCCCTCACCCACCCCAACCCCAAAAAATCCCATTAATCAAAAAACCCCAACAAAACCCCCATTACACCCTCCACCAATCTTTTAACTCCCCCATCCCCCCAATCAAACTCTTGTTTTTTCCCCCGATAGCCACCCCCTCCAATGGTTGCCCTCTCCTTGATGCATGCCCACCACTCATCCCCATTTTTCCCCCCCCAGTCCCCCCCCTTAAATTTGGTTTTGTTAAGGGAAAACCCTTTTCCCCCATGGCCGTACCCCCCTATTCATTTCTGTTGTTTTACTCTAAATTTTTTTTTGTTCATGGATGAACAATTTTAAACACGATCCCCCGAATTAACATTTCTTTCCCACTTTCTCTCTTCAACCTAAATTGCTTTTTTTCCAAGCCACATTACCATCCCCTTTCGTCCTTTTTTCCTCTGATTTTTTTAATTACCTTTTAACCCAAATTTCTCACCTCCTCCAACCCCTTTCAATTTTGTTTGTTTAAGTCATCGCGTAAAAAAACCGACTCTCTCTTTTTCACCTAAAAAACATTCTTAAAACCTTCCCCCCCAAACTTTTAAACCCTGGATAACCTTTAAAACGGGCCTCCCCCCGGATTAAAAACTTTCTTTCCCCCACTCTCTCTCTCAAAGGGGGGTTTTACAAAAAGAAAATTGGAAATTTTCCGTACAACCAAAATTTTAATTTTCTTTTGGGTTTTGGTCATCCCCCACCTGCCATCTATCATCCCCCTTTTTCCATTTAAAAAAAACCAAAACCCTTTTCAAAAAAAATTGTACTTTGCCCAACTAAGCCTCTTCCCCCAAAACTTTTTTCTTTAAACTTCAACTTTTTCAAAAACCTTTCTCCAATGAAACCTTTTTCTCTTTTCTTAACCTTTTCTCCCAACTGTTCGAAGAAGCAAGATTTTCCTATTTGACCATTCTTCCCCTTTTTTTGCCCTTGTTTTCCAAAGAAAAACTGACGACCAAATCCGGCATTTTTTTCCATCAAATAAAAAAACCATCAAAAAAAAAAGTTTTCGAACAATAACATTCAATTTTCTTATCCTTTTTTTTCACAAAGCCCAAGCCCTTAAAAAAACCCTTTCCCAAAATGCTTTGGTCATCCATAACCCTTTTTTCCTAAAACCCAAAATCCCCCTGGAACCAAAAAACTTTGCAACCAAACCCAAACAGCCGGCGGAATCCAAAAAAAAACCCGCTTTTTTAAAACAAATAAAAAAAAGTCAAACTTAACCATTCAGCAAAAAAGCTCTACCCCCAATTCCTGGAAAATTCCTTCTTTTTTTTTTTCCCCAAAAAAAAGGACTGCAAAAAAACCCCTTCCAACACCCACACCGTCATCCTCCCTTTTTTCTCCCTTTTTTCCCCTTTTCAAAAAAGGAAAACATCCCCCGGGTCAAAAATTCCCCGGGCCCCTACCCCACCCGGTTCCCTTTTTTCCTTAAAATGAAAAAGAGACTGCAATTCTGAAGGAAAATTAAAAATAGGCCTTTGCCCCAAATTTTCCCTTTTCCCCCAAATTTTTAAATTTGTCCAAAACACTAAAAAGTAAATCTTTTTTCCAAAATTTTCCCATTTTTCCAATATTCCTTGGGGCCCCCCCCCCCCCCCCCCCCCCCCCCCCCCCCCCCCCCCTTCTTCCTAAAACCTAAACCCCCCCCCCCCCCCCCCCCCCCCCCAACCATGCACCAAAAACCCACCCTAGCCCACACTTTAATACACTCTACTTGCTTCTGATCAGGAAAAATCTCCCTCCCACTCTTTTTGACTTATCTGCACCCTTTTATACCATAGACACTAAATTTCCTTTTTTTCCCGCTCCAAATACTTTTGGGTATTAACGGCACAGCCCTCACCGGGTTTACTTCTACCCAAAACAGGTTCCAAAATTTTGAAAAAAAAATTCAATAAAAACCTTCAAAATGGAATGTGGAGTCCCGCAGGGATCAGCCCGGGGGGCCCTGTTCTCTTACTCTTTACACTGCCCACTCTCACATATAAAAAACAACCCCCAAATTTTGATCATCATTCTATGCCGATGATACTCAGCTCAGTGCGTGTACTGTTAAAAACTTGCCCCCCTCCTGACAATATGCCCCTACCCCTTCAAGACATTCAAAACGGGATGCTCAGAACAATTACAAATTTAAACCGATAAAACCCGAACCTGCTCATAGGGACCCAACAAAACCCTTTCCTCTTTGGCAAAAACTTCAATAAAATTTGGGCATCCCGTCAGCCCTTTTGTCCAACTCTGTGAAGTATTTGGATAGTTTTTGACAACACACTCTCTAGAAAACAATCATCACCCAGCCTGTCAGTTTGCTACTTTTTAATTTACGCGCATAACCGATTCCAAGTATCTGTCCACTGATGAACTCCAAAGCTTGTCACATCTCCATTCTTTCACGTTTAGACTACGTAATTCTCTTTTGGGCTGGCCACCACATCATCTATCCCACTCTCTTAAACGCTACAAAACTCGCAGCTCGACGGTCCTAAGAAAAAAAAATCTAAACCCCAACATCCTCATTGCAAACCCTTAAAGGCGCCTGTCTCAAAAAGACTGGGTAAAAAAAATACCCTGTTTCAAATGTCCCCCACAAATCTGCACCCTCTTATTTCGTAACTGTCTTCATCGTACACCCCATCCCGTTCCTTCGTTCGCCGCAGATATTGGTTTTTCAAACACCCAGATTCAAAACCATTTTGGAAGTCGCCCTTCTCTGTATCGGGTCCATCCCCCGAATGACCTCCCTCTTTCACTTCCCAAAAGCCTCACTTGATATCTTCAAATCTGCCTAAAAACACATTTTTTCCAACCTGAACTTTCCCCCCAAATATCTGCCCAAAAATTTTCAACGATCTTCCCCTTCTAATGTTCTCCCAGGTGTGGTGTGTGTGTTGTGTGTGCGTGTGGTGTGTGTGGTGTGTTGTGGTGGTGTGTGTGTTGTTGTGTGTGTGTGTGTGTGTGTTGCGCGCGCGTGTGTTGCGTGCATGCGTGCAAGGTGCGCGTGCAGGGGTTTTTTGAAATCTTTTTGTTCATTATGTTAAGGAGATTTTGCATTCTGTAAAAATTAAATGCATCGTTTTCGATTTTTTTTTTTCAAAGATTCAGCGCTTTAAATTCCTTATATTAATTTTTTTTAAATATTATTATTTTTTACAAGGCCTCGCACATCCATTGCCTTGTACGTGTAAAGCATGGCACTCACTGCCGATTTAGAACACGCTCCAAGCCTTTGAGATAAGTGCCTCCGACGGATCCGAACATCACCTACGAGACCGAAAACCAACCACTACGTCGGGCAGCAATCGGGCACTGGCTGGCAAAAAAAAACCTGCTAGATATCAAATGGGGGAAATTGAAATGGTTTGGCCAAAAACAAGCATAACAGCCGTCAAAGACAGCCTGCAGGGAAGGGGAAGGACGGGGAAGCAGGGCCGCCCACGGAAAGGGATATCCAACTCAAGGAGTGGACCGGCCTACTGAAAAAAACCTCCTGAAAGCAGCCCAGAAAGAACCTTTTTGGCGTCCACTTGCAGCGGGGTGGGGTACCCCAAGGTCGTCCGACCCCCGCCAAAGGGGATTTGAGAGAAACAAATCATGCAGTGCTTTCAAGATAAGGTGTAATGGTAAATTCTTTGCTGCACTACAAGCTATGTACAGGTCATTAAAATCGCGTTCGAGCAAATTTTGAAAAAACGAAAATGTTTGATTGTCCCTTGGGGTCAGGCAAGGCGTGTTCTTAGCCCACCTTTTTTTTTCCTTTTTTAAAACCCATTAGCGTCAAAATTAACAAAAAGGGGAAAAAGGGGGGGTACAGCTAGTTCCAGATATTATGGAATTTTTATTTTGTTTTTTTGCAGAGGGGCACCGATATCAACAACCCCAAAGTGGCCCAGAATCGTTAAATGTTGTAAAAACTTGCTGAAATAAGATTAAGTTAGTTTAAAACTAGAAAAAACAAAAGTTAGGTATTTAAAAAGGGGGCTTTTGGGAAACATAGAAATGGTTTTTGAGGGAAGAGCTTGAAGTAGTAAACAATTATTGCTATTTAGGGTTTTGGGTTTCACAATAGATCATGCAAAAAAGGGTACAAGCATCTATAAAAAAAGGGGGAAAAAAGGCAGTAGTTCACCAAAGATTTTTTTCGGAAATATAGAGAGATGACGAAATCTTTTTTAAACTTTTTTGGAAAAAAAAGTACAGCCAATATTGCTATATGTGTTAAAGTATGGGGAAAAACCCCAGTTAAACAAAAAAAAAAACCCACAGGGGCATGCAAAAGGTTTTTGGTGCCCAAACCCAAAAAACCCCAAACAAAAGATATATGGGTTTGTGTAATATCCTCCTTGTAATTCTAACTTCCGCAAAAGATATTGGTTTAAATTATTAAAAATGAATAAAAAGGTTACCATATAAGGGCGATCAAATGCTTTTGAAAGCTGGACAATTAGGGGAAAAACTGCGGGGTTTTCGAAAATAAGAAAAAATTTTATGCAAACTGGTTTTAAAATTTGTTTGGTTGCATCAGGGTTTTGGGGATGTAAAAAAAGTTTTTCAAGCATATTTAAACAAAGTCATTGAATGTTTATTCAAGAATGGTCAGGAACTTAAGAGATCGTGATGAATCAACCATTAATCTTTTAAACTATATTCGAAAAAGAAAGTTATATTCAAAGGAATGAAAAATTATTGTTTTGGGTTTTTCCCAATCACGCATTTAAAGGGTTTAATGTACTCCCACTGAAAAAAATTAAAAGATATATGAATCGTTCATGAAAATTCTGTCCATTTTGAAAAAACAGATCGAAATGAAAAACTTTTGTGTTTTTTTGTGCTACGTATGAAGATTAAGGGTCAAATTTTAAAAGGTCAAAAGAATTTTCCTCGCATATGTTGCTTAGAGCCCATCCTACCCCACAATAAAATTATCTAAATATGTGTTTCATGAAAGAAATAGGCGAAGAAAAAAATTTAAGCTAAAGGAAAACCAAAACCCATGAGAGTCGGGTAAACCATTTAAACAGTTCCCCCCCTTGTTAATGGCTATTATCAAAAATTCGGGTTAACATGATCATTTTTTCTGTATCTCCCCTTTTTATACAAATGTCTTGACTTGAGATTTCATAAATGTGAAATGTAAATTTGGAGTTGACAACTGCCCTTAAAATTTGAACTGTAGTATTAGATGTACCATTTTTATTCTCAATTAACCAATGATTGTGAATATAGATAGGTTGTTATATAAAAATTTTTTCTTATTTTCTTTCTATATTGTATTGTGGCTTGGGCCAATGTGCAATTAAATCATTTCGAGTTCAGAGTTCCTCTTCATAAAGAGAGGAAGAGGGTTTTAAAGACGTTTAAAAGTATTTTTGTAAAGAGCAGTTTTTAAAAAACTTTATAGATTCTACTGTTTTCGTGTAGCAATTACACAAGCAAGATTTAATTTTTCCCTTAACAAAAAGTGTATAGAAAATTTGAAAACCGAGAAAAATTATTCCATTTTGAAAAACAAAACTTTAAAAAATGAAGCCCTTTCTTTTGGGAAAATTTTTACTGTACTAAAACTTAAGAAAAAAATTTTTAACAAATGTATCAATGTACCATTGACAGATATGTTCAAAGTTGAAATGATGATACAAACATAGTTTGCTAACTACATTTTTCATTCTTTAAAAAAAGGAAAATAAGGTTGTCGCAAATATTTTATTAAAAAAATCATGATTTGATTACTCAATAGGAGATTTTTTCTTAGACAGCACTTCTTTCTATGTTGGGTAATGATTGATTTAAGGTTTTATAACCAAAGAAAGAATAAATAGTTTTTTTCTTTTGTATTCAGTCGAACGTTATGACATAATTTTTTTGATTTTTTGGGCAGTTATTTTGGTGTTTTTTTCCAAATCAGTCAAAATCATTTTTGTTTGTGCTTTTTGTTTGCCAAGATAAAATGAACCCATTTTTCTATCCCAAGCCCAAAAAGGTATTGGGGTCCAAAGGGCCAATGTCATTAAATCTTTTCAGGGTCAGTCCCCCTCTCTCTCTCTCTCTCCCCTCTCCTCTCTCTCTCTCCTCTCTCTCTCCCCCTCCCCTCTCTCTTCTCTCTCTCTCCCTTGAATGTTGTTGTCCCCCTTATTGTTTTGTTTTTATCAATGAGTTAGCCAGAGCTTCAATAATGGAAACATGGTGCCACTTTCCCCCCAAATTTCGGGATTGTTTATTCTTCTGCTTGTGATGATATCCGGGCTTTTCGAAACGTTGTGGGCTTAAAAAAAGTAGTTAAATAGTTTAAACACGCTGCAACACACTTATTTTAAAAGGTTAATTGAAAAAGAGTAATACCCTTGTTTCGAAAATGGTTATTTACTATCATAAAAATGGTTGTAAAAGGGAAAAGTCAGGTGATTAATGTTATAAATATTTAAAATCTTTTTTTTTCTACAAATTAGTTCAAAATGCAGTAAAGATCGGCAACTCGAGGAAACAAAGCTTGTTAAGTGTTGAAAAAACTACGACTTTTGAATAATAACCTTTTGACTTGTTCTTTAAGAGTTTGATGCACAAATACAACCTACTGTGTTATAAAACACTCCGTTCACGGGCCCCCGAACCCCCAGGTCGTGGGGGCGCTCATGGTGGACGAAGGTAGGGGTCGGGGGTGCCGGGTGACACGAACCCCTTCCCCTGCCCCAACACGGATTCTTTGGGCCCATTTCTCCTCGGTCTGCCCGTCCTCTTCCCGGGACGTTCCTTGCAGGATATCTTTGCAAGTCCTACGAGCGTGTTACTGCCCAAACCATCTGAGTTTCCTCTTTTTCGCCGGGGTCGAGGTCTTCAAGTCCCGCACTTGTTGAATATCTTTCTGCGGACTTCATTTTGGGACGGGTCCTTGAAAGGGAATGAAGGAACCTTTAGGGCATCTCATTTCTATGTTGGACCCCCTTTGTAGTCTTCGTTCTTTCCTACCTCACATGCGTAAGCATGATTGAGGTGACTACGGTTTAGTAACTTTACCGGGTTCAAGGGATGTTTCTGTCTCCCATTGGTCTTCATCTTGCCATTCTGCTGCTGTTTTTGCCGCTCTGCTAGGGTTTCGGCTTTGATCCTTCCTCACTTTTGATGGCTCCAAGGTCTTGAAATGGGGAACTGCTCCAGTTTCTTTCCGCTGAGATGATCTTGGTGGTGATTGGCTGGGGACCGTTTGACAGACTTGGTTTTTTTCGGCGCTCATTTCCATCCCACGGAGGGTATTTTGTCCAGTTGCTTCACAGGTTGGCCAGTTCCTCTTTTTTTCCCGCCAGACGTCAATGTCTTTGGCAAACCGAGGGTTTGTGATTTTTCGCCTTTCCAATGAACCCCGCTGACTGTGCCGTGGGTCTTCCCAAAGGGGTCATCATGATGCATTTTGGGAAAAATGTTAAACAGGAAAGGGGACAGCAACATCCCTGTCGGACCCCAACTAGGGACGGACCCTTTCCCCCACCGTGCCCGCGAGTACTGCAGGGGCCTTTGAGTAGAGTTCCTTGTGGTGTAAACAGCTTCTGGCCCAGTTGAATTTGTTCATGGGGCCCACAGAGCGTCATCCATACTTAACGAAGGCCCTTTTTAAAAACAAGAAGACTGGGGGATGTTTTTTGATCGGTGTTTTTTCCCCCCCCCGGTTTTCCCTTTTTTTGGGCGGCCCCCCCCTTTTCCAACCCCCTGTGTTTTAGGTTTGGTTTTGCTATTTTTTGTTATGAGGCTGATTGTCCCGTAGTTTTGGACCTGGGTTTCCTTTTTGGGGGAAAGTGTATGGGTGATTTCCTGGTGTAGGTTCGCCTGCCCGATCTTTTCAGATACTTTAAGGATGTTTGACTGTTTCCCGTGTTGGATCAGCTTTCCTGGGAAGTTGGTTCCTGGATTTTCTTTTTCAGACTAATTGTTTCTCTTCCCCGGTAGTTGGAAGTTGTCGATTCGGGGGTTCTTCAAGAGCTGGGGCTACGTTATATTGTAAATTGGAAAGATTCATTGGGGTGGCGGAATAGTTCCCCTTGGGGTTATAAAGGGCAAAAATTTGGGCTTGGGTGCACTGTGAACATTGTGAATCAGTGGCACCTCTTTGCTTTAAACATTTTTTTGGCTTGACGTACACCTAAACCTTGTTTTTAGGAAAGTAATAGATTCCCCTCGTTAAGCTGCTGTAAGTGCGAAAAATATTGGAATAAGATTATGCTAGAATGAGAGCGGGTACCTTTAAATCCACAAGAAATTTTTGATCTGATGCAAAGGGAAAAAAAAACTGGCTACACAAAAAATTTTCCCATTTGTGTGGACTCGGGTTTTGGATTTGTTTGGCTCAATCACTCACTCACTCACTCATCCCGTCTCAAAGGGCTAGGGGGGACAGAAGAAAACCCCAGAGATCTTTTTTTCCCGCTTTACGATCCTGTATGGCAAATAGAAGGTTTGCAGGGGGTTTGGGCGGTCCATTCTTTTGTTGCAACCCATGATTTCTTTTGGCGGGGCCCCCTTTTTTTCTCTTGCCTTCAACTGTCCCTGAGGATACTTTTTGCTAAGGGGTTGTGTCTTGTGGTGGGGACCAAACCACATCAGTTTTTTCCCCTTTATTTGGGGGGGGCAAGGTTCTTCGGGGCCCACACCTTTTTGATTTCTTCTTGCACATAGTTGTTGTCTTTGGGGTTTTTTGTATATATTTTGAGGATCTTCGGGATTTTTTCTCGAATCTTGATTTTTCCTCTCTTGGAAATTGAGAGGTTTTTTCGCTTTCAGGCAAAGAGGATTGACTGCCAAGGAAAAATGGAGTGATCATAACAAAGCTGAAAGATTTTAAAGTACAACAATTTAAAGTTCGCATGATGCAAACCTATCTAAAACTATATGGATATACATTGAAAAAAATTTTGTCTAAGTTTAGACTTGGGGATCGATAAAAATGCATAAATTCAGTACAGAGAAAATGAATTTTGACCTAGGCTCCTGCTGAAAGGCTGGGAAAGCTTTTGCAAAAAATATAGTTTGTCCTTTGTTTCTCGCCCGCTAAAAATTAAATAATCAAGTTTACAAAAGTCCAGTGTTTTTGCAGCTGTTTAAACCGGGTTTGGGAATCCATGTCATGAAAACTATTTTGGGGAGTTGTTAATTTTCTTAAATTATTGGTTAATGTGTGGTTTTGCATTTTGTTTTTTTTCCCACGGGCCCCCTTTTTGAATGGGTAGAAAATTCACAAAAAAACCCTTGTATTCTCTCTCTCTTCTCTCTCTCTTCTCTCCTCTCTCTCTTTTTTTTCTCGCTTTTTTTTGCTCTTGGTTTCTTTGCTTTTTTTGTTGTTTGTTCCTGTGGGTTTTTTTTGCTCTGTTTTGCATTTTTTATTTGTTTCTTTTTTCTTTCTCTCCTTTTTCAGTGATTTTGTGGTTGTGGGGATTTGTTTCCCGTTTCCTGTAGTGTATTTGGGATTGGCTTTTTTTTTATTATCTAATATCCCCAAGGGGCGGGGAGCATGTAAAAAAAAAAAAACACAGGGTTATTCATTATCCTTTAAAAAAAGAATTTTGTCTTTTCATTCTCCTCTCTCCCTTTCCCCCTCTCTCTCTCCTCTCTCTCCTCTCTCTCTTTCCCGTAAGCACTCCAACTTTCACATGCTCATTCATGCATATCCTTTTCTCCCCCCCCTCCCCACTTAATCCTTTCCCATCATTAAAAACATTAACCTGGAAAACTTTTAAAATGAAGAAAAAACCCCACACACATGCACAAACAAAACCACACACACACACACCACACAAAACACCACATAACCCCCATTTTAAGGTGAAAAAATTGTTTTTCAAATGCAAAAAAAAAGCACAGGAAAAAAAATTCCAAAATATAATGTATTGCACATTCTTTGATATTTTAAAAAAGTTTTTTTAAAACAACAAAACAACAGAGAATCCTGAAGTGTAACACACTCAAAACACACACCACACAAAAACCACACCACCAAACCGCCACCGCCCCCGCCATCACCACCACCACCACCAAAACACACACACACACACCACCACCACACACACACACACACACCACACCAACCAACCCCCATCGTTTTAACGGGAAAAATGCAAAAAGCAACAAAATGCACAAGATAAAAATTCCAAAACATAAGGGCAAAAGCTAATCACAAAGAGGTATCTAAAGTAATGGCACAAATACAGAGTATCTCTCTCTCTCTCTCCTCTCTCACAAACACACACACCCACACACACACACCACATGTTTTAACAGAAAAATGCAAATGCAAAAACATCCCAAAATAAAAATACATTCCAAAACATAATGACAAAGCTAGATCCCCCAAAAAGGTTATCTAATGTGTGGCACACACCCACACACACACACACCACAGGTTCTCTCTCTCTCTCTCCTCTCTTCTCTCTCTCTCTCCCGCCTCCTCTCTCTCTCTCTCTCTCTCACACACACACACCCAAAAACACACACAACACCGTCCCCCCCTTCTCTCACTCACACAGAGCCCCTTTTCTGTTTCCTGTCCTGTCCTCTCCTCTTTCCTCTCTCTCTCTCTCTCTCTTTCTCTCTCTCCTCTCTCCTCACCACACAACAACATAACAACAACAATAACAACACACACACCCCCACACACCACACAACCACACACACACCACACACACACACACACACAGGAGGGTGGCAGGATGGTTAAGACTTTGCCTGCCCAAAAAGTAAAACCCTGAGTTTGGGTTCGATTCCCAGCCCGCCCTTTTTTCCCCGTTTTTACAAAAAAATAAACCAAGGTTTCCCCTGTGAGAACGCATGCAGAACTCTTGCGCACACGTTAAATCCTGTTCCCCTTTTTGAAAAAGTAGCCATTGGTGCCGGGGGGAACAGAGACAAAATTACAAAAAAGCTACGCACGGGGACTAGATTTAAAAAAACACATAGTGCTTATTTCCCTTATCCTCGATATAAAAAATAATAAATTAAAAAAAATAAAAACAACACACACACACACACTCACACACACCACCACACACACACACACTCACACACCACAAACACACACACCCCCAAAAACACCCCATACCCACACAAACACCACACACACAACACACACCACACAACACACACACAAAACTCTTTTTTTACTGCCACTAAAAAACCGAAGAAACGTGTTTGTTTTTTTTGTTTGTTTTAAACAACATTGATAACAAGTTTTTTGAAAACACCAAAAAACAACACAGTTTTTAAAGGGTTCTTTTTGTCCTGGGGTTTTTCCCCCCGGGAACATTTCACCCCCACCACCGTAAAGAGCAAGCAGAGCAGAGCGAACCCCTGAAGGGGGAGGTGAATTGTGGGGGCCTCGTCTTAAGGGGCTCCCCCCCCCCCCCCTACCCCCCCCCACATACAGGCCGGGTAAATGAAGGGGGGAAAAAGCAAAGATGATGCATAGGCCGTTTCCCTTTGCCCGTCTTGCTTTCCCCACTACCCCTGGTTTGGAGTATTTTAGGCTATAGAGGCCTAGTAGGGAGTATAGGGGATAGTAGGCCGGTCATAGTAGTAGAGGGTAAGTAGGCTAGTCCCCAGAATAGTAGGCTAAAGTAGGGCCTATAGTAGTAGGGTATCAATCACATCAACCATTACACCCGGGTTGTAGGGCAGCACAAAGCGCTTCCACTCCGTCTAACCGGGCCCACCTAGTCATGATCCCCCAAAAGGCGCATGGCCTTTATCCATTTTCTCAGTCCTCCTCCACGTTTCTTTTGGTTTAAATGTGTTCTTTTTGTGGGTTTTTTGGGTGTTTTTTTCCCCCCCTTTTGTTTTTTTGTTTTTTTTTTGTGGTTTCTTTGGGGTTTGGCCAAAAATCCGGGTTTTGGAATTGACTGGGGTCTTTGGAAGGGTGTGCCCTCCACCTCCAAAAGTCGGGGGGGATAAAAGTCCCCCCCGTTCTTCCTGGTGTTGTAGTAGTTTCTCCCGGGAATTTTTCCCCAAAAAAATCCGGGATCTTTTGGGGGCCTTTTTTTTCCCCCCTGGAAGGTCCCAAAGGGGATTGTTGATTTTTTTCCCAGGGCATTCCTTCCTTTCACAGGGCGGGGGTTTTCAACACATTGTTCCCTTTTTCTTGGGGGTAATATAATTTCCCAAAGGTCCAAATTTTAATCTCTGGCTTCCCGTTGTTGGTGTTTTTGGCCCCCCTGGTTTAAAATCGCAGGTTGGAACGCTCCCCCCCCCCGGGTTTCCTTCACTTTCACACCCCTCTGGGTTTTAAAGGAAAGCCACATCCCCCCTTTTTTCCAGTTTATTCCATTTTTCTTCCCAAAGGTTGAAGTTGGCTGGCCTTGGAAAAGTGTGTTTGTGGGAGCCAAATTCACCGAAATAAAAGGTTCTTGTGTACGTCAAAACCCCAATCCCTCCCGTTTTTTTGCCCTTTTCACCATAATTTTCCGAGGGAAATCCGGCAACAAAATTTGGCTAAGCCTAATTGAAAAGGTTGTAAGGCCCAAAGAAAATCTGAATTTTGTATAGAAGTTTGTAAGTGTAAGTTGATGATGTATATATCCGAGGGGTATCCAAAAAAACCCCTCCTGTGCTTAAACTTTTGGCCAAATCTCGTTGGGGCTTTTTTGTGGCCCCCCCTTTTGAGGGGTTTCCCCCCTGAACTGAATTTGGTCTTAAACCCCCCAAAAATTGTGGTTTAAGCCAATTTAAGTGGTTTGGGTTGTAACCTTAAAAAAATTTTATAAAAAAAAATGGAGGGAATAAAAAAAAAAAGGAAAAGTGAATGTGGTTTAAGGGGAGGGGAAAAAGAAAATACCTAATTAGCCCCTTTTAATGCCTCGACTCCCCCCCGCCCTACAAAATTTTAGAATCTTTCGTCCTGGCCTCTGCCCCCCTTCCAAATCACATAATTTTGAATTTCCCTGGCCTCTGTAACCCCACCCCAAAACATTTATGAACTTTAATGTCCAGGGGTGATTTCCGACCCCAAAACCAAAATTTCAAACTTTCTCCCCTCCCCCCACAAAGAAAATCCACATTTTAAAAATCCAGGAAATCTGCAATTCGCCATAAGTGGGAAAGCCCCCATTAAAGAACGACCACCAAAAAAACCTGCAAAAACAAAAAAAAAATTAAAAATAATTTTTCACTTACTGTATGGCTTTTTAAAATCCTTTGAAAATATTAAATTGAACTTTTCCTCCTTGTTTTTTCCATTAGACAAACAAAAAAACCAACCCTTAAAAAAATGGGTTGTCAATTTCTAAGGAAAAAAATCCCACAAAAAAATGAAACTTTTTAAAAAAAAAAGCCCTTTCAAAAAAAATTTCCGAAATCATTTTATAAAAAAAAGCTGGGAAATGATCCTAAAAAGACAGAAAACTAGGTGAAAACCCTTAAAACCCAAACACAAAATAAAAAAAAAACCAATTGTTAAGTTGTTTAAAACAGCCCCTTTTAACTTTCCTTTGGGGGTGGTTTTTTCCCCTAAAACCCCTGTAAATGTTTTAAAATTGAACAGGGTTGTTTTTTCCCTTAATTTTTGGAATCCAAAAACCTAATATTTAAAATTTTTTTTTTTATGCACCCTTTCTTTAAAAAACCCAAAAACCCCACATGAAAGTGTAAACCCCGTTTTTTTTTTGGGGTTTTGGGGGTTGGGTTTTTTGGGGAGGTTTTGGGGGGTTTTTGGGTTTTGGGCTTGAGACAGAATTTTAAATAAAAAGATTGATGCAAAAGCTTTATTTTCTAAATACCCGCATATAAATTCCATTTTTTTATTTTATACCATAATTGCACCCGGTGAAAAACTGTTTTTTTTAAAAACAAAACCTGGAAAAAAAAATTCACAAAAAATTTTTACATTCCCACGGGATTTTGGGCCTTCGCCATAACACCTGGTTTTTTTCCTCCGTTTCTTTCCTTTAAACCTTCCCCTTTTTCCCCAAAACTCCCTTCCCTCCGGTCTCTTGTGGGGGTGGGTTGGTGGGTGGTTTGTTTTTTTTGGGGGGGGGTTTTTAACTTGTTTTTGAACATATCATTTTTAAAAACTAAAAAAACAGGTTTTATTTGGGGCTTTCCCTGCCTAATAACATATTTTAAATGAAATTTTCCCTTTGTTTTTAAAGGAATAAAAATTTTTTTTTTGAAAAATCAAAAAACCCCTGGAAAAAATGAATTCAGCTAATAACCTCGAACCCCCAGTGTGGGGGCTCAACCCACCCCCGTTCATGCGTTTTGTCCGCAAAAGGGCCGTTCTCCCCCCCCCAGACGATTTTTTCCTTGTTTTGTCCAAATGTGCTTTGTGAAAGCCCGTAAGGTTGCAAAACCCAACCTTTTTCCCCCCCCAAAGAAAATTTTAAAATTTTTTTGGTACATCGCCTTTTCCCCCCACAAGGGGGAAAATTAAAATAAAAACCCGGGTTAAAGGGGTTTCCCCCCTTGCTTAAAAGAAAGGTAAATGAAAAACCTGGCCGTAGGGGGCGAGGGAAACCTCCTTTCTGGGCCACAAATTTTTGGGGGACTCCCTCCCTTTGGTTTAACCCCGACCCTAAAGAGGCAGACCATTTTCAAATTGGGGGAACGTCGAAACCAAGGGGGCGCAACTCACCCACCAAGGGAAAATCCCCGTCTTTTTGGCTGGGGGAAACGGGCCCACCGGCACCCTTTTCCCCGCCAGAAGAATAAATTTAAAACACCTTTTTTTGGGTTTTCAAAAAATTGCTTTTTTTGGGAATGCATTTTAAAAGGGGTTAGGACCACACAAGCAAAAACCCTTTTTCCTTTTTTTTTTAATGACCTTCCCTTGTTCATTGTTCTTTAAAATGAAAGGGGAGTTTAAAAGTCTTAAACCCAAAACACCCCAAAAAAAAGTAAACCCATACCAAAGGGAACACTCAACCTCACCCTAAACCAAAAATCCCCCCCCCCCCCCCCCCTCCCCCCCCCTTTTCCCTTCCACCCAAAACAACCCATACAACATAAAAAAAACCAACCCAAACCACCCACCAACCACACCCACACAACTAAACAAACCCCCAAAACCACAGTTTTCCCGTTCTCATGTTTGTAAAGTAAAATTGGACAAACCTTTAAACACTTTTCCCGGGAACAAAAATTAATTTTACAAACATAAAGAACCCCCCTTTTTAAAAATTAAAAATTACGGGAGAATGGGGTTAAATTGGGGTCTGGGGGGCAAAGGGGGGATTTTTTTGGTCCCCCTTTGGGCCCCCAAAATTACCCCACCCCAAAAGGATGGGGGTTTGGAAATTTCCCCTGGCTCCCCCTTCCCAACGGTTTCTCCGAGAAAAAGGAATTAAAGAAAACCCCTTTAAACCCAAAAAAACCACAAAAAAAATCACACACGGGCAAAAAAGAAAAAAATTCCTCCTTCACCCTTTTTCCCCCCCCCCCCCCAACCCCAAAACCATAAAACACACAAACAAAAAAAACTAAAAAAAACACAACAAAACACACATTTAAAACCCCACAATTAACACAAAACAAACCACAAACAAACACAAAAAAAACAAACCAAACAAACCAAACCAATTCAAAAAAAACAAATCCAAAAAAAAATTAACACAGTGTTTTCAGAACAAACATAAACCAAAAAAAATAAAAACAAAAAAAAACAAAGAATCAAAAAAAATCAAAAAAAAAACATTTCTGAAAAAATCAAAAAAAACCAACTAACCTTCCCAAAAAACAATTGACAACAAAACGCCAATGGTAAACCTCAACCAAAACCCACGGTCAAAAAGTCGGTACCAATTTCCCTCCCTTGGCAAAAAGAGGGGCCCCCGGGGAACAAGGGGTTTTTGCCCCCCTATCAAAAAAAAATTCTCCCCACAAAAAAGCCAAGTTTTTGGGGGATGACGGGGGAAAAAAATCCTCCACAGGGCTTGTTTACAAAACCCCAAGCAATAAAAAAATTTGGGGGGGGGGGGGGGAAAAATTCTTAAAAAACCACCTTTGGGAACTCAACTCTAACTGAGGAAGAGAAAAAAAAGTTTTTTTTTGTGTTTTGTTTAAAACCTTTTTTCTCCCTTCTTCTTTCCCCTCCAGCGGAGTTGTTCCCTGATGAAACACCCAAAAAAAACAAAAAAAAGGGGGGGATTTAAAAAAAGCCGTTTTTCCCTGTAAACCTACCCCCCAAAACCAAAATGGGATTTTTCATGTGGAAAAGTTTAAAAAAAAATAAAAAAAAAAACAGAAAACAAAAAAAAAAAGAACAAAACAAAGGGGGGAAAAACCCCCAAAAAAAAACAAAAAAAAAAAAAAAACAAAACAAACCCCCAACAACAAAACAAACCCCCAAAATAATGCAAAAAAGAATAAAATCAATGAAAAACATACCCCATTCAAAAGAAAAACCCAAATGAGAAAACACCAATGGCTAATATTTTTAACCATCCAAAAGCAAATTTTCTTCTTTGGGCTCTTAAAAAGGGGTTAGTGGGAATTTTCCCCTTTTTTGGGGCTTTTACCCCCCCCCTTTTTTTCCCCCCCCTTTTTTCCCCTTCCTTCGCCTTTCCCTTTTCATTTTTTCTTTTTTAAAGGAGGGGCAAAGGAAAAAAAATTTTAATTTTAAAGGTCTTGAATAACAAATGAATTGCATTTTTTTTAAAGATTTTGGGGGGGGGGGGAAAAAAAATTATATACAAAAAAACCCCTGTAAAAAAAAAAATTTAATTCCTACAAAAAAAAAAAAAAGAAATTAAGGAAATGTTTAAAAATAAAAAACCCTTAAAATTAAACCAAACAATTCAAAATTTTTTTAAATCTTGAAAATATATCCACCATAATACAAACAAACAAGCAACAAAGAAAAACCAAACCAAAAACAAAGAAGACAAAACAAAATTTAAAAAGACACACCAATTGGGTTCCCCCCCCCCCCCCCCTTTACACACACACACATACATACAAAAACTTTAACCATACAAACAACTGAATAAAACACAAAAAAGGATAAACCAACAAGAACAACCACAACAAGCAAACAAACAAACAAACACAAACATACGTACACAACAACAACAACAACAACAACAACAGTGACAATAACAAACATAAAACAAAAATAACAGCCAAAGCAAATAAAGAACTGTCATTTGAGCCAAAGTGTCTTGCACTGCCATTAATGAAGTCCCTGATGAGTCAGGCTCAAGGAAACCGACTTCAGCCAGGTATGTTTGTCCGTGGTGTTCGACGATGACCTCCAAAACAGCAGAGGAGGCAGCTGCTGTTTCGGAAATTGAGCAGAAATTTGATTATAGTGGAGATGCCTTGCCCACAGTACATCCCCACTCTCTCGGCTAAGTGAGCATACGGACAGTCAGAGTTGGAGATGTTCTCCTAAGGCCAACCAGCCCCCAGGGCTGCAGCACATAAGGACTGTGCGAGTCAAGCCTCCTAGTCAGAGAGTCATAGTCGATCACTAAAGACTAAGCTGTAAAGTGGAATTCCATGAGTGGGAAAGCCACTGGTCATACAGCCTCTCACTATTCTGCTGCCCCCAGCGTCAATGGTTTAATCAAGAACTGTGATAAACCTCAGCGAGGTAAAGAACTGTTATCTTTTAAGTCTTTCTGGGCGAAAAAAAGGCAGGAGAATGGACCAAGAAGACAGAAAAAGACAAGAATGAGGTGGTGACAGGAAGAAAAGGAACAAGGCAGAAACTATAAGAGAGGGGAGAGAAAAGAGGGACTTCCTAGCACAGAATTTCCAGAAGGTGGGGATGCTATTTATACTGACAGCACCCCCCCCCCTTTCTCCCCCTCCTCTCAAAGGGGTATCTCACCAGAGGGAATGAGCGAGTTCTGAAACCCTCACCACCACCACCAACCACCACCAGCAAATATCAACATCAACACCAACAACAACATCAACAACAACATCAACAAAAGGCAAAAAGCGTTTAACTGTAGTGAACAACACTGACGAGTTCTCTCTCACCTTGTCCCTGTTCGTGTCTCCTGCTGCAGCTTTAGCAGCCTATGCAGCTTAATGTCCTCCTGTGAAGACAAACAGTTCACATCCACATCACATCCACATCACATCACATCCACATCACATCACATCCACATCACATCACATCACATCACATCACACCACATCGCATCCACATCACTGTCCTCAACCAAATACTGTTACACTGCCATCCTCACATAATGGTGACCCTCTGCCGCATAATGAGTGGCAATGCACTCGAGTTCAATTTTCACTTGTTAGCGTGGAACTGATGATTATGCAGTAAGAAACCTATTCAATGGGGGAAAGGAAGATTTTAGATAAGATATTTCCATGAAGTTTTATCACAAATTGAAAAAGTAGACATCAGGAAGTGACAAAATGAGAAACTGATGAATTTTGCATGGTTAATATGTAGTCAGAATAAGGCGTTTTTAAACGCGGGTTGTTGTTGTTTTTTTTAAAAAGCAAAAGGAAACAAAATTACTCCTTGATACTTTTTCATCTTTAAAAAAACAAAAAAAAAAGAAGCAAAACAAAAATACTCCTTAATACTTCAGTATAAGGTAGAAGGAAAGCTTTATAGTTTTATAATTGATTCAAAATTTCAAAATCGACATGCGACCCCCCCCCCCCCCCCCCCCCCCCCCCCCCCCCACCCCCCCCCCCCCCCCCCCCCCCCCCCCCCCCCACCTGCCTAATAATTATAGCTTCTAACAAACAAAGTGGGTCAGGTGCAAAGCCACTCATTTTGTAATGGAGGGTCTCGTGTTGTTTCATTGCCTGTGTAAAGTTATCTGAAATTATGTTACAGTGTCCTCCTCATCCTAAAGATTGTGCTTTTTTATCATCCTCCTCCTAATTCTGTTTCAGTCTTGTCTTCAGAGTGCTGTGACATTTGCAGAACCAGAATTGTGTTACGCTTTTGTTTTTTTTTGTTTTTTATTCAGTATGTCAACAACATAAGCAAACAGCATTACAACAGGAGATATGCACACAAGTGACATTGTGTGTGTGTGTGTGTGTGTGTGTGTGTGTGTGTGTGTGTGTGTGTGTTGTGTGTGTGTGTGTGCTGTGTGTGTGTGTGTGTGTGTGTGTGTGTGAAAACACTGATCCATATATCCATATACCTTACATGGAAACTGAAGACAATAAACAAACTTCCAAACTGAAGTAAAGAAAAAGTGTAACCAAAAACCGCACAAACACACTAGGAAGCAATCAGAGCAAGGGAAGAAACTGTGTGTATTACTCATCTCAATAACTGCCCACCTTCACATTTCAACACACAAAGAAGGAAGAGCACCCCATCGCCACATTCTTTACATTATTTGTTATATAATTATGTTCTAAAATCATGTGAATTTATTAATAACTCCAAGCACCGTTTTGATAATGTTGTCATTAAAGCTTACATGTCCCCATGTGATAAAGTATTTACATTCTTTTCATCTGGTTTTAGGGTATGGATTGTTTGAAGGCCAACAATTAATACGGTGGACAGTTGAAACAAGAAAATGTTCTTTGTTTTTTAGCTGTTTCCATAGGGTGCCTCAGCACAAGAGGGAGCGTCCAGTAAATGTCTTTTATTCAGATCAGAGTTGAGGTTACTCATTTCCAGAATCTGTCTGCAGTGAATGATTTCCTGCTTTCTTTTTTTTTCCCCAGTTCAGAGCTGTTGCATCCCCATTGGTGAGAACATGTTGAAATTGCCTGATAGAAGTGCTGGCTTTCTTTTGCTTTTTCGCCTGTGGCTTCCTGTCCATAGTCTTCAATGACCCCCATATATCGTCATCACTGAAAAAATGCTTTTAGAAATTCAACTTGAGCTGTTGCAATCTAGGCAGGAAGCAGTTACGTCATGTTACATCATCAACAGTGACAGTCTCTTTTTCGGCGATTGCAGCTGGTAATCTTCATCACATTGATGCTACAAGTTCATCATGAGATCTGTTGGTACATTTTCTTCACCACAACTTTTGTTAACGGGCTTTTTTTTTAGTCGTCAAAATTCTGCAGTTACCCCATTGTCATCATCATTCCTCTACTATCATTAACAATTCAGTTAAATCATCACTTTTTAAAAAAAAGAAACTTGTGTTATCACGTCATCATATTCAATAATTATTGAATCGCCTAGACCACCAACTTCATGGTTTTAATAGAAAAAAATTTAAACAATAAAAAAGTAACATGGAGCCTTCCTACTTTTCTAAAATGCTGGTTAGTGGTTTTCCATTCCAACATAGCACATTTTTAATATCTTGTTCATCTTTATAAACTGTACTTCACACACTTTTTTTTTTTTGGGGGGGGGCTTTTTTTTGGGGGGAGGGTATTGATGTACGACTTTTCTTTAAAACATAAATGCTGTTGCAACTCACAGCACAACCAAGGCAGGTCAGTCTAGATACAGAATCCCTGTGACCAGCCAAAGCAGCAGCCAGTGTCTGAACTGTGCAGCTTCATCTGGTCTTTGGTCCTAAGAAGCCGCTTCTTCTTCTTCTTCTTTTCTTTCCTCCTCCTCCAACGCTCCCACAGCAACTGTTGTTGTCTGTCATAGGAGTGAACATGCCTTGTGCTGCTGTTAGACGCCTGACAAGTCAGGCCCAGCACATCCAACTTCGGCATGGGAGAAAATGTATGTATATATTCTAAGTCTTTCTGGGGAAAACAGCAGGAGGGACAGATTTTAACATGTGGCAAGATGTCTTACAGCGCGTTGGCACACGTGACCTCAGTTTATAGTCGGACACACTTTGCACCCACACAATAAATCTTGGGTGTGAAGAGAAAGCCAGATTACTTTTTTTAGAGCTCAAGTATCATTCTGGGTGACCCCGGTGCAAAAATGGACAATGCTCACAGTAACAAGAACAACAATACCAACAACAACAACGATAATTTACCAGACGTTATTTTACACTGTCTCTTACAAGTTTAGCGGTGTGTGTGTGTGTGTGTGTGTATGTGTGTGTGTGTGTGGTGTGTGTGTGTGTGTGTGTGTGTGTGTGTGTGTGTGTGTTTGTGTGTGTGTGTGTGAGGGAGGGAGGGAGGGAGGAGGGAGTGGGGGAATTCGAACTCAGAAAGATTTAACATCAGTTACAAAAATATGACTTAAGATGGCACTATCCCTCTTATTCTGAAAGCTTTACACAAAAATAAAGTGAGGCTGCCCACAACCTCAGGATGACTTGACACCAGGAGTAAACAGAGTCTAAATAAATTAGGCTGTGTACTATATTTAACAGGGATGTAGTTCTGCCTAACATCCTCTAATACTGGACAGCACAACACAAAATGGATTTCATCCTCCACTGATTGCTTGCATAATAGGCGTAGCAACCTGAGGTCATCAACTTCATGTTCTCTGTATCTGAATTTATGAACATTTATATCTGATACATGTATGTCCATATCAAGCTTTAGATAAGGTTTGACATCATGTGGACTTACAAATTGTCTATACATTTGATATCTTTCACTGCTTTTCAGGCTATATGATCCCTCCATTCCTGCCATCAGCAATCAATCAATCTTTACCTGAAAGCCTTAATAGACTCCCTGCAGTTTGGACACCTTGATTGAGCCAAACAAATCCACACCTGAATTCACACAAACAGGTAGGGGTGTGTGTGTGTGTGTGTGTGTGTGTGTGTGTGTGCGTGCGTGCGTGCGTGCGTGCGTGCGTGCGTGCGTGCATGCGTGCATGTGTGTGTGAGGAGTATGATTTGAGTTATTTTCATTTAACCCGATTGTATGCTAGATCTAGTGTGACAGGAAAATAATTAGGGTATCTCCCATGCAATTAAAGCGTTGCGCTTCTAAATTGGGACACACCTGTGAATTGTGCAACACTCTTGTGTTTTTATATAGTGATAGCTAGAGGATAACAGGGTATAAAAATTTGTTGTTGACCTAATATGTATGTTACCAGTGTAATGCTGGTCTTTTAGTTGATTGTCTCCCTACTAGTATTATGTTCACATTTGTGTAGGATATAATTATACAAATTATGCCTAGGTGCACCAAACTTACAAACTCTTCCATGTCTTCTTTTCTTTGAGCTAAAAGCTCTTCCTTGCTCGGTCCTTGGGGTTGTTTAAAATTAACAACCCGCAGCTTAACAGTGTTGTTGAGGAAGATCTGCACATATAAGGTGAAAACTTAGTGGCAACAACAACGAAGATGATCAAGATATCAATTAATATAATTATTTGTAAGAGTGATGATGATAGTATTTAGAGAGAAAGAACTTTTTTTCAAAAATCGCAAGGTAGTTTATAAAGGTGCGTCGCCTTTTCGTATAACACGAATGAATAAGTCCGTAAATCATAAAATAGTAAAAACGAATGTTTATAAGGTCAAGTAACTGGTCCACCCATCATGTTTTATAGGGTCAAGTAACTGTTCCACTTATCATGTTTTATAAGGTCAAGTAACTGTTCCACACATCATGTTTTATAAGGTCAAGTAACTGTTCCACCCATCATGTTTTATAAGGTCAAGTAACTGTTCCATCCATCATGTTTTATAAGGTCAAGTAACTGTTCCACCCATCATGTTTTATAAGGTCGAGTAACTGTTCCACCCATCATGTTTTATAAGGTCAAGTAACTGTTCCACCCATCATGTTTTATAAGGTCAAGTAACTGTTCCACCCATCATGCTTTATAAGGTCGAGTAACTGTTCCACCCATCATCAGGTGGCAAGGCTATTGGCCTGCCCCCTAAATTAAGGAAAGATAAATTGCCACCGGGACCAATCATAATCTGGGTTACTTCTTTCCCAAACTTCGGGACCAGATCAATACATCTAGGTACTTCTGTGTCCAACGTTCTGGAACAATAACACAACTGGTTACTTCTGTGTCCAACGTTCGGAACAGATCAATACATCTGGGTTTACTTCTTTTCCAAACTTCGGGAAAGATCAACAATCAAAGGTTTACTTCGTTCCAAGGTTCAACAGCAACTGCTGCCGACAGGGAACCACGACATTCCCTTTTGCCCTGCTCCCGTTTAGAAAGTGTGCCTGACAATAGGCTACTGCCCACCAAAATCCACCCACCCCGGGGTGAACAGAGCCCTTACCAAAAAGGGGGGAAACTTGAGGCAAAGGTAAGGCAATAAATTTTATTGACGTTGCTATGGTAAAACAACGGGTTACAAAAGTAAAACTGGGGTACATCCAAATGAAAAGGAAAAAAAAACCCGGGCATAATTTCTAAGGAACAACCCCCAAAATCCCCACACACACACCACAACCAAAAAGTATTACACAACACAATGTCATAAACCAAAAACTTATGATTAAAACACAACCACCATCACAACCAAAAAACGTGATGATTACACACACCTCAAACAAAAAGGTGAGATTACACACACCCACAACCAAAAAAGGTGATGTTTACACACATCTCAAAAACCAAAAAAAATATGAACACACACCTCACAACCAAAAGGTAAGATTACACACCCTCACAACCAAAAACGTGATGATTACCCAACACACCACACCACAACACACACACACACACAAAAAACACACACAACCACACACACACACACACACAACACCGTTGTTACTTCCCGGGGTAGGACCTGCCTCTCTTCCTTGGAATCAAGTAAGCTGCTGTCCTGGATTCTGCTAAAACACTCCCAAAAAAGGTTTTTGGTCTCATGAAACACTTTGGGTTTTTTCTTTTTCCCCAAAACACAAGACAAGACTTTTTGTAGGGGGAACTCCACAGAAGAGAGGCAGCAAAAAACAACAACAACAAGTAAAACACTAACAACACACAACACACACACACACACACACACACACCCACACACACAACACTCTGGCCCCCCCTGACATTTCCCCCCTCCCCCATTTTCCCCTATATATCAGAAAATCAATATGGATGAATGTCATCTGCAGGTGGCTTAATAAAAGTACGTGTTTGCTGGAAAAAAGGGAAATTTTGTGACTAGAAAACAATCCCGATACCAGAACATTTAAAACGGGACTTTTTGTGTTGTACAATTTGAATTTAAAATTTCCTTTTAGAAATTAAACCTCCATGTGCTTTTTCTTTCTAACTCCTTGTCACGTATCCTTTTGTTTTACAGCTTCTTTGAATACTTTTGTGGTAAGTGATTTTGATTGTTTTTAGAAAAGATCGTCTTATCTTGTTTATCAAAAGTAATTTTTGATTGTGTATGCTTTTTAGAGTTTGTTTTTAGTAGGTTGACAAAAAAAAAGGGGGACGTTTTTCCATTGTATTCCATGACTTACTGTTTCATGCAGACCAGAGGGCGGGAAAAACCCCGGTTTGATGAAAAATTGTGTTTTTTTGTTGGGGGGGGGGTTTTTCTTTTTTAAAAAAATTATATTATTTTTTAATTCCTTTTTTGATTAGGTTTTTTTGATGTTATAAAGTGACAATTTTTTAAAAAAATTTTACTTTACAAATGTTAATTAGAAAGGGGGAAAAAAAAATTTGGTATATAAATTCAAATAAAAAAAAAAAAGGAAAATTTTAAATACTAAAAATTAACTTTTTAAAAATTTTTTGAGCCCTTTACCATGTTTTTTTCGGAAACCCTGTGCGAAATTTTCGCTTTTTTTTAAAAAAAGGTCCTCAATAACAAACCTTAATTACTAGGCCCAGGCAGTCAATTTGGCCAAAGATTCAAGGTCATACTTTGTTCTGACCCCAAGATGTGTGCCTACCTACATGTGTCGTGCTGTTTCCCCCTTTTTTGTCACCAAATACAGGTAACATTGCAGTGACATCATCTGTTAGTTCAACTACCCCTAACTGCCTAATTTTAGTGATTAAAAAAAAATAATATGTGGGGTCCCTGCGAATGGTCCCCCCATCCCCTCCACCTCATGGTAACCCAAATCAAAACTTCACTTCACAAAATTACGTCCCCAAAGTCTACTTTTTCTCAGGGGAAAATTAAAAAACATATTAAAAACGACGTTGACTAATGCGCAATATACATTTTTCAAATATATGCTGTCCTACTATTTAAAAACACTTTTTGGGCCCTTTCCCCAAATACCATTACTGGCTGTCACAATGCAGGTGTCACACCCCATGTCGGTCTGGGATATTGGCGTGTTGCCGGGTGAAAATACGTTTAAATTTTTGAGAAATGGTTTTCGTCATAAATTTTACTGATCCGTGACTCAGAAAATCAAATCATGGGCCGTAGGATTAACCTTGACAAGCTTGATCCCATCAGATAAAAACGACAGGAACCCCAAAAATTCATCAGGGTTTTTCGTCGTAAGGGATCTAGCTAAGCCTTTCACTCGATCTTTTCCTGGCATAGTTATTTTTTTCATTCCAATTTAAAAAAAATGTTGGGGCAAAAGCAAACAAAGAAATCAAAGGGGCTTGGCATTCATGGGAGAGTTTGTCCCACCCCGTAGCATTGTGAAGTCTGCACTTGTGCCCGCGCCATGTCGTCTGCTATGAAGCCAACTATTGTTATCCTCCAACACTTTCCGACCCACCTTCCCTATTCCCCTCTTTCTTCTACATTCTTAAAACATGGGATTCAACTTTTTATTCTCTTTGAATTTTTCCACTTGACCCAAAATAGTTTAAATTTTCCCACATCAGTATATCCTCCCAAATCTATGCTCAATCTTTGCTGCCATTTTTAGCTACAAGAAAGCGCGGGGGACAAAGCCAGTCACTGGCCAATTTCTTGTGAACGGGGGGCTGTTTTACTAAATTTGTCCCCTTTTTTCCCTTGTTTATTGCCCTCAGGGAATGTTCATTCAATGTGCATGTATAGGAAAGCTTGTGCAGAGGGAAAACCCCCCCAAAGGCTAAAATATTTTGGGGGGCTGCCCAGTAAAAAGATGGGGGTGAGCGGCATGGCGGGTACGGCAGTAAAAAGGGAAAGGGCCAATGAATCCTCCCTTTTCCCCAAATTTAAACGTGCTACGTAAAATAGTCCGGGATCAGTTTTCCCCACCAAGACCCACAAAAACCCAAGTCCAGGGGATTCTAAATATTGGCTTCCCTTGCTGAAGTAAAAGACTACACCTTTGAGTTTAAAAATTGAATCCTTTGGGGTTGAAAAAATTTTAAAACACAAAGTCCAATACTAATAGGGTTTTAATACAAATCCTTCTAAACCCAGACGGGGAGAACAATTTAACTCCCTTATGGTGAATGCATTTTAAAACTAAAAACATCACCATTGGGATTTAAAACATAGATTTATTAAAACCTATCCCAAAATGATCATAAAAATATGTTTGGGCCCTAGAACAACTAAAGATAGACCAATTGGGTAACAAATAACTCAAAAACGTTAAAATCATATCTACATACTAAAAACACTTTACTTAAGTTGTTTCTCCCTCATGGATGCGGATCATAACCGTGGTTATCTTGGTTTAAAAAAGCATAAAAAAAATTCTAAAAGTAGGGCATAAAACATTTTCCAGAAAATTCAAAAACTTTAAGAGCAAGATTTCTCTCGGATTTGAAAACTCGCCATTAATGACAAAACCCAAAATAAATCCCCCGACAAGCTGCTGATTTTGGCCCTTTGACTTTTGAATGATGACAATCAGCCCCCCTTCTTTAAAAAAAAAAAATTAAAGAAAAAAATCAAACCTCCTTGGATAACAAAAGACATAAATCTAAAATGCATTAAAAACTATTTGAAAACCCATGATTTCACAAGAAAATTCAGAATGAAAAGAAACAAAGAAACTTACAAAACCAAGCAAACGTGTTTTTTCAAAGTTGTTAGCTACAATACTGACCTCCCCAAAAATTTGAAAACCTTTATAAAAAGGTCAAAAAGGGATAATCATTTGAATTGAATGACCACTCCCAAGCTTTGCTACAAAATTTAGAACATGGGGCAATTTAAAGTGAAAAGATTCATTTACTTCAAATAATATGAAAATTCAAAAAAAATTAGTTTTCCCATTCAAACTAACCAATGACAACCAAGACGGGGTCCATTATAGTTGAAACCTAAATTTTTATATAACTTGTGATAGAAAAAACCCAGTTCCCTTCATTTTTAAAAAGGCAAAAGTCAACCGCCACAATCGGTTAATCTTCTTTCCCCTTCAAATTACAGACCATTTCATCCTATTTTCTTATCTAACCACTGAAAAAAAAAACACAATCAAAATTCCATTTTGTAAACAACAATTAATAAATGAAGATCATCGGGTTTTAAAAAAAACTTTCCCATCATATAGCTTTATCAACTCGGGGACATCTCCTACCAACATAAATAAAACAATATACAAAATCTTCTTTTTTTTTGACTTTTAAAAAGCTTTGATTGATCAAACACCCTTGCTTTGCGAAAACTCACCTGATAAACAAAAAACCAAAAAATCAATCTCCTGAAAGTTTTTTTACTGAAGGAAGCGCAGTAACTGCAAAAATTAAAACCCCAGAACTATTTTCTATTTAAAAAGGAGTAACACAAGGGGCAGTACTGGGGCCCTTTTATTTTCAAACTAGTAAATAATTTCCTTATTTTCTAAAATTTCTGTGAAAATGTTCGTGTATACATCCCTCAAGATTCTCGATCCCCCCAAATAACATTCAAAAATTCAAAACAGTATTGCAATTGATTATTGGGCTCAAACCATTTCCCTTAAAAACACAAAAAAATAAGAGATGTAGTACTAGCGAAAAAAAAAAAGAGAACAAAAAAAAAAAAATTCCAACCTCTGTTGATTGATAAAAA
This sequence comes from Rapana venosa, assembly GCA_028751875.1. Taxonomy (NCBI): domain Eukaryota; kingdom Metazoa; phylum Mollusca; class Gastropoda; order Neogastropoda; family Muricidae; genus Rapana; species Rapana venosa. The sequence goes on from CM054162.1 coordinate 5,910,067, forward strand.
GTTTTTGAAGAATTTTCCAAAAAAAAACCACACACACACAAAACAAAAACACAAACAAAAAACCCCCCAAAACACAAAACCCAAAAAACTGCACTAAGTTGCATTATAAATATACTTCCCCAACCCTTTTTTTTTCCTATTAAAAAAATCTACATACACACCTCGTCATTTCCTTCAATTCTTCTTTTTAAGTCTGACAGGATTTTTCTTCAGGGGGGTTTTTTAACTGGGATTCGGTTGGGTTTTCCGTAACAACAGTTCATGCCACAGTGCTGTACCCAGGGATCACACTGGTCTGTCTGTTGCATAAATAAAGTGTCACCCCCCCCCCCCCCCCCCCCCCTAACCTATAAGGGCGTAGGGGCATAGTCGTCAGAGAACCCACTTCTCAGGGGGGCCGCATATGGGGCGGGGGCCCACCTCCCCCCCGCTGCTTTATTTTGCATACCCTCTAAGTAGTTTGGGGGGGTGTGGGAAGGGTTAGACAAAAAAAATGCACTGCACAGAAACCTAACACCCATCTTCATAACGATCATCAAAGCAAAAAATCTATGGGGCCAGATACATCAAATTCAACTTAACTGGCTTCCACACACAAACAAAAATTATTTTAATAAAAAGCTGAGCTGAAAAAGAAAGGGGTATGTTACAAAATTAATTTCCTCTAAAAAATTAGCTAGATACAAACAAATGTCGCAACAGTAAAAAATCAGAAACTGTTTTGTTTTTTTTTTTAAAATGTAACTAAATTTAACTTAAAGGTATGGGCATGTCCCAAGATCCAAAGGAATTGCAAAGACAATTTTTCAAGGGAGTGCAAGGGGGAAGAAAAGGGAACCAAGGAAGAGCTGGGAGGTAAAATCGCGAAGGACAACCAGAACCAAAAAAAACCCGAGAAGGCAAACAAAGAGAATGGAGGGGGAAAGGTTGTTATCTTGAGGGTGCCCCCACGGTCGTCAATAAGGACAGATAGACAAACTAATGAAAAAACGTGCTGCTTTTTTTAAGATATAAATTTTCTATTTTTTGAAAACCGTCCTACTTTCATAGCAAAAAAAAAAGACAGTGACTGTTGGTGGTGCAATGTAACAGGGATTTTCTGGGAACTGGCACAGGGACCGTGCATTGTTAATTAAATGCCCGTTGCATTCAGTACCCTATGGGTGACAATTTTCCCTTTTTAGCATACCAAAGATATTTTTGTCTTTTGTTTCTTGTTGTTTTTTTCTTTTTTTCCTCGGTTAAAACTCCGAGGTTCACCAATGACGACATTTTGCGCAACACCGTTTTTGCCCCACCATGAAAGGGACGGGTTCCGCTTAGGGAATGCATCTGGTATGTCCGGTTTTTTTCCCCCCCCAAACATGATATGAATGACGGATCTTTAACGGCAGCTATCCCTCCCGTGGGATATACCGAGGGAATGAAGGGACTGGGGGTCTGCCCTTGAAGATACCTGGGAGATGGTAAAAAAACCAAATTTTTAACAAAAAAAGACGCCGCCCCCGGATTGAACCCCCGACTTCATGGGCCCGTGGGTTAAGTCGACGGGCTTAACCACGGGGGAAGTGTTCGTGGCTCTTTGTTGTACGGTTTATTTACCCTTGCAGCATAGAGAAAAATGGCACTCACCTCCTGGGGGAAAAAGCAGGCCCCTCTTCCCTGTCCCCTACACTTTGGGCTGAACATCTTGTAAAAAAAATAAAAGTTAATACATTACAGGGTTTTAAGTCTACATTTGCTGTTGTTTCCCGCACAACCACGTTACACAAAACAACCAACACACACACCACAGACACATACCACAACAGGGCACACAAACTACACACACACATCACACACTACACACATACACCACAACACACACACACACACAAAGTCACACAGACACACACCAAGAGTCACACAAAACACACTAACACACACCAAAACACACACACATACACCACACACCATACATACACACACAACACACACACCACAACACACACACACACAACATTTTTACTCAAACTTTCCCCCCCTCCTTAGACCCGAGGGTGGCTGGCTGCTAATCTTTCGGATGAGACGATAAACCCAGGTCCTGTTGTTTCCAATTTATTTAGCGCACGTAAAGAACCCCCGGGACAAGAATTTGCCCTGGGAAAATTCTGTAGAAAAAAGCCACTCTATGGGAAGCAAAAACAGTTCGACAGGAAAAAAAAAGGTGCTGCTGCCTTGGGCCCCGCCTCTCCCCGGGAAGCACCCCTTTCCGCAGAGAAATCTGCCGGACTTTAAAATGGTTTTAAATAAAAAACTAAAAAAAAAACACAACACACACAAACACACACCAACAACACACAATCTGCTTTGCTGAATCAATCTCTGTGATACATTACATTTTCATTTACAACTAAGAAATTCTTCTTTCCTTGAACGCCAGGTAGCAGCTATTATTTTTTCATTCTATAGCGAAAACCCAAACCAAACCAAACCCGTTTTTTAAGCCCCCCCCCACCCCGAGGCCAATCAGGGCGTCACCCCATCAAAATTTAAAAATCAAATTTAAAATGTGCACCTATATACAATCAAAAAGGGGTATAAAACCCAAATCAGTCCTTGCGAAAATGCTTGGGCTGCCACCCCGACAATCAGGCCCGTGCATCCCACTTCGGCATGGGGGGAGAAATTGTTATCTTTTAATCTCCCGAAAAAAGATAGGTATCAGACCCAACAGAAAATAAAAAAAGGGGACAGGAAGAAAAGGAAGGGGGCAAAAACAAAAGGGTAATAGCAGGGAAATTTCCCAGGCAAATTTCCGAAGGGGGGCTTTTTTATGCTGACAGGCCCCTGGCATCCACAGAAGAAAATGGGGTGATTTATTTTAGGCTGTTTTTTAAATTTTCACTGTGACCTGCCGAAGGGGAAGGGAAAAGGGGAGGAAAGGAGGAACACACACACAGCTCCACAACAGCAAATTTATGGCAACATTGTGTCAGCAACCAGCAAAAAAAGACCAGTAAAAACAGCAGCTTTGGGGTCACCTCTTTATTCAGCCCTCAAATACATTCTGCTGTGGGGTGGGTTGTTTTTTCTCTCTCTCTCTCCTCTTCTCTCTCCTCTCTCTCTCTCTCTCCTCTTTCTCTCCTTCCTCTTCCTGGGGCCCGTGCCTAGCTTTTAGCCTGTGCCGTCCCTTTCCCTCCCTGTAGCTCTATCCCTAGCATCTTCTCCTAGCTACCCAAACCCGCCATGCCAACTGCAAAGACGCACCACCCCCTCCCCCTCCCCCCCCCCCCCCCCCCCCCCCCCTTTTGGCCCAAGGTAAGGGGAAATTTTTTGGTTTTCTCTGCGCTTTAAATGGTGATTTTTCTTTCTGGGCCGCTAACAAAATAGACATATTTATATATCAAAATAAACTAAAATAAAAGTATTAAGAGCATTATTCATTTTGCACAAAATTATTTGGCTGCCCAAAATATTAGCGATTAAAAAACCCCCGAATAGATACACTTTAACAGTCCCCTAAACTTCGGTAAAAAAACATTTAAAAATTCAACAAAAATAAATACTTTATGACTAGAAAAAAAGGATATGCCCACAGTTTTATACAATCATATTATTTAAACCCCAAATTCCATGGAGGGGATATTCATAATTTAAACCCTCTCTGGCAAGCAAGCTTTTTAAAGCTGTTCTATGATTGAAAAAATAAAAAGATCTTAAAACCGCAAATTATCCATACAAAAATCTTCCAAATTTTTATTTATTCAAAAGGGAAAACCCCAAAAAATACCCTACTTTAATTTTTTTTGTCGCATTGGGAGATTTTTTCACAATTGAAACTTGTTTACAACAAAGAAAGGGGTTTGCTAATTTTTTAAAATTTACATTGGGGAGCCTAGCCTTTGCCTACAATCCCCTACACTTAATATGAGCTGTTTTTTTTCATTTTTAAAAGAGTTTTTTTTTCCCCATGTTTTCAATTCACAAAAATTTTGATTTTTTAAAGATTCTTAAATAAAAATTGAACTGCTTTTTTAGCCTTTTGGACATACCTAATGAGCAATAGACAAAAAATTTATTTCAACAAAAAGAAACTCCGTTTTGGGTTAAATGAATCAAGTCAAGATCAGTATTTTAACAATCATATCCAGAAATGAGCAAACAAATACTTAAAAAAGTTTACATTTTGATTTTCTTTCCTAAAAAACCAAACTCATTTTAAGGGAGGTAAATCGGGCCCCAAATTTGAATGACTAAAAAAAAAAATTTAACTTAAAATAAAAAAGAAAAAAAGTTCATAAATAAAATCTAATTGAATGATTAGTTACTCAAATATTGGGGAAAAAAAAACTTATTTAGAAAAACTAAATATAAAATAAAATATTCCTAAGCTAAAAAAACAGTTTACATAGAGATTGAGAAAAAATGAAATATATTTACCCCCCAGCTGCTTTTAATGTGCAAAACTTAAAAAACAACTAGCAAGGAAACATTGCGTAACAGTATCTAACTCCCTTTAATTTTTTAAAGTGCATATTGTCATTTTTGGGCTACAAAATTTTAAAATTTCGCATTCTTTACAATCAAGACACCACCCACTTAGGTCTCCACTGGAGGGGTTTCATGGGTTTAACAGAGAAACGGTGGCTGAGTCTTTCAACAACTCTTACCCGTTCACAAAATCACACTCGGATACTTTTTTCCCTTTGTTTGGTAAACAAGGGGGGGGGGGAGCGGGACATTTTCCCTATTTTTACCCGCCCATTTTAATTTGCATATTATAGGTTTGGTCATATGTACATCAACTTTAAATCCCAAAAACTTTAATCGGTTTGGGTTAAGTGGGTGGGAAAGGAAGTGCTTTTATTTTTTTTTGCAAGGTTCATCATCATAGACCCATGACCTTTGGGGGTTTGGGG
>CM054162.1:5915467-5934090 GCA_028751875.1 Rapana venosa
AAAAAAAAAAAAAAAAAAAAAAAAAAAAAAAATTTATAAAAAAAATTAGTATTGAATTATAAACATTTATATCTGATACATGTATGTCCATATCAAACTTTAGATAAGGTTTGACATCATGTGGACTTACAAATTGTCTATACATTTGATATCTTTCACTGCTTTGCAGGCTATATGATCCCTCCATTCCTGCCATCAGCAATCAATCAATCTTTACCTGAAAGCCTTAATAGACTCCTTATGGTTTTGACACTTTAATTGAGCCAAACAAATCCACACCTGATTTCACACAAACAGGTACGTGTGTGTGTGTGTGTGTGTGTGTGTTGTGTGTGTGTGTGTGTGGTGTGTGTGTGTGTGTGTGTGTGTGTGTGAGGAGTATGATTTGAGTTATTGTCATTAAACCCGGGATGTGTGCTAGATCTAGTGTGACAGGGAAATAATTAAATTATCTTCCATGCAACTAGAGCGTTGTGTTTCTAAATTGGGACACACCTGTGAATTGTGCAACACTCTTGTGTTTTTATATAGTGATAGTTAGAGGATAACGGGGTATATAACTTAGTTGTTGATGTAATGTGTATGTTACCAGTGTAATTAACAGGGTATATAACTTAGTTGTTGATGTAATGTGTATGTTACCAGTGTAATTAACAGGGTATATAACTTAGTTGTTGATGTAATGTGTATGTTACCAGTGTAATTAACAGGGTATATAACTTAGTTGTTGATGTAATGTGTATGTTACCAGTGTAATTAACAGGGTATATAACTTAGTTGTTGATTGTTATTTGTGTAATTGGTTAACCGAAAGTTTAATTAACAGGGTAATAACTTGGTTGTTGATGTAATGTGTATGTTACCAGTGTAATTAACAGGGTATATAACTTGGTTGTTGATGTAATGTGTATGTTACCAGTGTAATTAACAGGGTATATAACTTGGTTGTTGATGTAATATGTATGTTACCAGTGTAATTAACAGGGTATATAACTTAGTTGTTGATGTAATGTGTATGTTACCAGTGTAATTAACAGGGTATATAACTTTGTTGTTGACGTAATATGTATGTTACCAGTGTAATGCTGATCTCTCAGTTATTTGTCTTCTTATCAGTGTTATGTTCACATTTGTGTAGGACATAATTATACAAATTTTGCCTGGTGCACCAAACTTACAAACTCTTGCATGTCTTCCATGTTTGAGCTAATAGCTCTTCTCTGCTGGGTCCTTTGGGTTGTTGGAAGTCAACAACCCGCAGCCTGACTGTGTTGTTGAGGAAGATCTGCACATAAAAAGTGAAACAATTAGTGGCAACAACAAGGATGATGATCAAATTAATATAATCATTTGTAAGAGTGATGATGATAGTATTCAGAGAGGAAGAACTTTTTTCAGAAAATCGCAAGGTTTCGTATAAGACAAATGAATAAATCCGTAAATTCTAAAAAACAAATTTTTTTGGTAAGTTTAAGTAACTGTTCCACCCATCATGTTTTTATAAGGTCAAGTAACTGTTCCACCCATCATCTTTTATAAGGTCAAGTAACTGTTCCACCCATCATGTTTTATAAGGTCGAGTAACTGTTCCACCCATCATCTTTTATAAGGTCAAGTAACTGTTCCACCCATCATGTTTTATAAGGTCGAGTAACTGTTCCACCCATCATGTTTTATAAGGTCGAGTAACTGTTCCACCCATCATGTTTTATAAGGTCGAGTAACTGTTCCACCCATCATGTTTTATAAGGTCGAGTAACTGTTCCACCCATCATGTTTTATAGGGTCGAGTAACTGTTCCACCCATCATGTTTTATAAGGTCGAGTAACTGTTCCACCCATCATGTTTTATAAGGTCGAGTAACTGTTCCACCCATCATGTTTTATAAGGTCGAGTAACTGTTCCACCCATCATGTTTTATAAGGTCGAGTAACTGTTCCACCCATCATGTTTTATAAGGTCGAGTAACTGTTCCACCCATCATGTTTTAAAAGGGTTCGAGTAACTGTTCCACCCATCATGTTATAAAAGGGTCGAGTAACTGTTCCAACCCATAAAGTTTTAAAAGGTCGAGTAACTGTTCCACCCATCATGTTTTATAAGGTCGAGTAACTGTTCCACCCATCATGTTTTATAAGGTCGAGTAACTGTTCCACCCATCATGTTTTATAAGGTCGAGTAACTGTTCCACCCATCATGTTTTATAAGGTCGAGTAACTGTTCCACCCATCATGTTTTATAAGGTCGAGTAACTGTTCCACCCATCATGTTTTATAAGGTCGAGTAACTGTTCCACCCATCATATTTTTATAAGGTCAAGTAACTGTTCCACCCATCATGTTTTATAAGGTCGAGTAACTGTTCCACCCATCATGTTTTATAAGGTCGAGTAACTGTTCCACCCATCATGTTTTAAAAGTGTTATAGTGTGCACTTTGCGCACTATAATGTTTGAAATAAACCCCTCTTAACCCCCCCCCCCCCCCCACTTTTCCTTCCCCCCCCCCCCCCTCCCTCTCTCTCTCTCTAAAAAGAACTGTTCAATTTGGTTAGACTTCATGCTCAGCAATTCCAAGAGACAGAGTTAGGTTTCTTTGACAACCTAACAGTGTTAGGGTGTTGTGTCCAAACAAACAACTTCTCAGCTTGTTTGGATACCCATGGTTGTGGGCTGGGAGACCTAGCATTTCATCAGGCCTGTGTACTGTTACACCTTACCTTCTCTTATGTTAAGTGTCCAGCATGTCTCTGTGAGCTAGATGATGGGCAACTGGGGGTGATGGTGTAGCTAAGTGTTCTCATTGTAGGCCTATTAGAAGCTGGTGGCTCAGCCTTTGTCAGCTACAGTGGAGTCCTCTCTATTCATGTCCTGAGTCCTTGTTGTAGCCTAGAGTGTCCAGTGGAACAGTCATGTAATAAGCACTTCAGAGCTTGCTACAGCTAGTCTTATTCAACAGTGAGGGCCCCTTTCTTGTTGAATAGTATCCCCTCCTTCCCCCTCTCTATTACCCCCCCCCCCCCTCTCCTCTATTGAACCAGCAGATTTGTCATGTAGAGACTACATTGGTTGATTTAAATTTGTTTGTCAGCTGATGTGATGTGTGGTTAGGATTTGTTAGTCTCAATTTCCAAATGTATTCATTGGTCAGTTGGTCCTGCAACTGAACCAACATAACAGGGTGTACATGGCATTTTAAAGTCTTTCTCTTGCTGGCTGTCTGAGGCAACTTTCTTTCTGAGTTAGGTTGTGTGTGGTGAAACGAGACAGAATGACTTAGAAGGAAACAGCAGTTTTGTTCTCCTGCTTGAGCTGTAAGTGAGAATTTCTCTTTTTGATATAAGTTGTTGCTTAAAGAGATTAAGGAAAAAGCTGATTTGATAAGTAAATCTTATTTTCGCGGAATTTTAACTATTGATTGAATATTGTGACTAGTTCAGTGAAAGTGTGTGTAGTTGCTTTACACATGAATATTGGCTAAAGTCATGAGACTTTTATTAATTACTTGTGTGATCTTGGCATTTATTCCATAATTGGATGTTCATGTGAGAAGTGGAATTTTATGAGTAAGTAATTATTTGATGTGTGTATTATGTTGATATGAAGTTTGTAAACTGCACTGATCAAAATAATGTGGATTTGGTAACAGAGCTTTTGGAATAGAATACTATATAGCAAAGTTGAATTGAGATAAAGAGTTTGTGACTGCTCAAAGAGTTGAACTTGAAGACTTGAAGGTTAGACTTGAATGCAGTACAGGACTAGGCCTAGTTAGGCCCATTGGTAATTGCCCTTCTAAAGTGGGCAGTCTGACATGTAGGTGTGACTTTTGGAGTATGGTTAGTCATTTGTGTCAAAAGTGGTTAATTTGTATGTGGTTTTGTGACATTAGATTGTGCCTGCTTGCTCTCTCTCTCTCTCCTCTCTCTCTCTCTCTCTCGCTCTCTCTCTCTCGCTCTCTCTCTCTCGCTCTCTCTCTCTCGCTCTCTCTCTCTCCCTCTCTCTCTCTCTCTCTCTCGCTCTCTCTCTCTCTCTCTCTCTCTCTCTCGCTCTCTCTCTCTCGCTCTCTCTCTCTCTCTCTCTCTCTCCCCTCTCTCTCTCTCTCTCTCTCTCTCTCTCTCTCTCTCTCTCTCTCTTTCGCTCTCTCTCTCGTGCTACAATATCCATGGGGTATGACAGGGGCCAATGTTGTGAAAGAGATCTTAGTAGAGACTAAGTTCTGTTGACATTATTAGGATAATGTCAGTTGAGAGTATTGAGGACAGGATTTTCCTACTTAGTTGTAGTCTTTGGTTGCCTGATTTACAACTGTATACTCTCCATTGGTTCCCTAGGATTAACTTGGTTTTGGTATGAGTGATGAAAGGAATTCGGGTTTCTTACATTCGGCTAGACGACAATGTTGCTATTTGCTGTTGTGTGCCTTTCATGTACCTGGTTAAATATGGGTAGAGTAGTTACCTGAATTTTATGTTTGTTTCAGGTGTGTGTTGTTGGTAGATAAAAATAAAAAGTGTTACCATAACACCCCTGCGTGGCCTCACATCATTCCTTTGAGTGTGGAGTGCCAGTGTCCTAACATCCCTATCCCACGAACCTCCTTGTTCACCTTCTTACATAAGGTCGAGTAACTGTTCCACCCATCATGTTTTATAAGGTCGAGTAACTGTTCCACCCATCATGTTTTATAAGGTCAAGTAACTGTTCCACCCATCATGTTTTATAAGGTCAAGTAACTGTTCCACCATCATGTTTTATCAGGTCAAGTAACTGTTCCACCCATCATGTTTTTATAAGGTCAAGTAACTGTTCCACCCATCATGTTTTATAAGGGCAAGTAACTGTTCCACCCATCATGTTTTATAAGGTCAAGTAACTGTTCCACCCATCATGCTTTATAAGGTCAAGTAACTGTTCCACCCATCATGTTTTATAAGGTCAAGTAACTGTTCCACCCATCATGCTTTATAAGGTCGAGTAACTGTTCCACCCATCATGTTTTATAAGGTCAAGTAACTGTTCCACCCATCATCAGGTGGCTAGAGGCTATATGTGCCTGTCCCTAAATTGAAGGCAAGATAAATGGCCACCTGGACCAGATCAATACATCTAGGTTACTTCTGTGTCCAACGTTCTGGACCAGATCAATACATCTAGGTTACTTCTGTGTCCAACGTTCTGGAACAGATCAATACATCTAGGTTACTTCTGTGTCCAACGTTCTGGACCAGATCAATACATCTAGGTTACTTCTGTGTCCAACGTTCTGGAACAGATCAATACATCTAGGTTACTTCTGTGTCCAACGTTCTGGAACAGATCAATACATCTAGGTTACTTCTGTGTCCAACGTTCTGGAACAGATCAATACATCTAGGTTACTTCTGTGTCCAACGTTCTGGACCAGATCAATACATCTAGGTTACTTCTGTGTCCAACGTTCTGGAACAGATCAATACATCTAGGTTACTTCTGTGTCCAACGTTCTGGACCAGATCAATACATCTAGGTTACTTCTGTGTCCAAGGTTCAGACAGCAACTGCTGTCCAGACAGGAACCACGACATTGCCTTGCCCTGCTGCCGTTAAGCTAAGTGTGCCTGACAAGTAGGCTACTGCCCAGCACATCCATCCACTCAGGGTGAAACAGATGTACCCCTTACCATAAAGGGGGAACATTGAGGCTAAGGATAAGGTCAGATATAATTATGTGACGTTAGCTATGGTAGAACAGACAGGTTACTAATCAAAGTAAAACTAGATACATCACTAATGAAAAGGCAAAATAAACCTGGCATTAATTCTAAGGTGAACAGACCTACACACACACACACACACACACACACACACACACAACACACACACACGTCACAACCAAAACGTGATTACACAGACACACATGTCTCAACCAAAAACGTGATGATTAAACACACACACACACACCTCACAACCAAAGAGGTGATGATTACACACACCTCACAACCAAAAACGTGATGATTACACACACCTCACAACCAAAAACGTGATGATTAAACACACACACCTCACAACCAAAAACGTGAGGATTACACACACCTCACAACCAAAAACGTGATGATTAAACACACACACCTCACAACCAAAAAGGTGATGATTACACACTCCTCACAACCAAAAACGTGATGTTTAAACACACCCTCCAAAACCCAAAAAAGGATGTTAAACCCCTAAAACCCAAAAAACGTGAGTTTAAAAACACCACCCCCAAAACCAAAAAACGTGAGGTTTTTAAAACACCCCCTCACACCAAAACGTGATGATTAAAAACAAACACCTCCAACCCAAAAACGGAGATTACACACCCACAACCAAAAAGGTGATGATTAACACCTTTAAATTCCGGTAGGGGGTTCCCCTTTTTCCCCGCGGAATGGGGTGTTTTTTTTGGGCCCCTGATTCTTTAAGGGGAAACCCCAAAAAAAGGATCAGGCCTGTAAAAACTTTGGGGTTTTTTTTCTTATTCCCCCAAAAAACACAAAAAATGCCATGTTTGGTAAGTGTGTTTTAGAGCAGCATTAAAACCCTAACAGCGGGATCATCAGCAAAAAAGGAAGTTTTCTTTTTTCCGGGGCTTGGTTATTTGGGTCTCGTGTGGCCCTTAGTTTGGTTTCCCCATACCCCCTTGGGGTGAGTTTTCAAAGGTTTTTGGGGGTTTGGAGGTTCAGGGGAGAATTTTTGTTGGAAGGAGTTGGGGTTGTGCCACCCTGGGTGGGTTTTTCAGTTGGGGCCCCAAAACCAAGCAATTACTTTTCGTCAAAAGGGGCTTGTAGGTGGTTTTTGCGAGGTTCTCAAAAACAGGCCCCACTGATCCCCTCAAGTGACCCGGCCGCAGTGCGGGCCCCAAAGCTAGGGCCCCAAAGGGGTTCACTTGAAAGCCCCAAGTGGACTTTCAGCCTAAGGATGCGAATTCCCAATCATTCGTTCAAAAACTGTTTATCTCACAGGCGAGACTTCACCGTTGGGGGGGGCATGGCTGGGGAGGGACTTGCGCGGGGGACCCCAGAGGGGGGGGAAAAACTCCACAAAGATGAGGCAGCAACAACAAAAACAACAAGTTAAAACACAACACCACACACACAAAAACAAACCACACACACACCTCTGGTTCCCTGACACTTCCCCCTGCCCCACCTCCTTAATCAAAAAAATAAAATGGGGGGATAAATGTTTTCTGCGTGTGGGCTTATGTAGAAAGTACGGATTGCCGGAACAAGGTTTTTTTGGGATAAAATTTATTCGGGTACAGAGACTCTTTAAAGAGGTTTGTTTGTGAATTTGAAATTTTTGAAATTTCCTTTTTAAAATTTTTAATTTACTTTTCGGTGCTTTTTTTTCTGTACGCCTTGCACTGTTCCTTTTTTTTAAGCTTATTTAATATTTTAGGTGTAAAAGTGGGATTGTTTTAGAAAAGATGGTCTTGTCTTATTTTATCAAAAATATTTTTTTGATTGGTATTTTTTTTTGGAGTTGTTTTTTTTTTTTAGTGGGGGTTTACAATAAAAACGGGAAGTTTTATCATTGTATTCAATAAACAAAAGTTTCATTGAGACCAAAACGGTGATTTTAACCCCTGGCTTTCCCGTTTTTTTTTTTTAAACTTGTGCTTTTGTTTTGGGGTGGTGGTTTTCTTTTTTTTTTTTTAATTACCGTTTTTAAGCCATTTATCGGTCTTCTATTTTGATAATTACAAAATTTGATTCAGATTTAAAATATAAACAACATTTTCTTTACAAATGGTCCTTTTACTTTTCAAAAAATGAAAAAAACAAAAAAGGCCTTTTTTACTATAAATATCAACAAGCAAACAAACCAAATATTAACTATATATCAATAGTGGGTTCTTTCTTTATTTGTTAGGGAAAAAAACTTTTTCTAAAATGTAACTGATGCATGGTTTTTTCCAGGGTATCAGTTTTGAAACCCCCAATAAACCCAAGCCCAAATTTAAATTTTTGTTCCCTGTTAAAACTGTAAAAAACCCCTTTGAGTTATAATTTTGAATCTTTTGGGGGTTTGAAATCTTTAAAAACCAAAAATATTCCAATAAAATGGGTTTTAAATTAAAATCCTTTTGAAAACCCACAGAGGGGGAAACTTTTAACCCCCTTAAATCATAAAACATTTTAAAACAATGAAACCCCCCTTTTGGGGATTTTAAAATTTTTAAATTAAAAACCTAAAAAAATTCAAATTAACTAACTATTTTTCCTAAAAACCCAGTAAAAACCCAAAATAATAAAGTCCTCTAAAACTTAAATACTTTCTCCCAAAAATCAAAACAAATGAACTAAATTGGGCCCCCCTTTTTCTTTGGGGATGCAGTGATAAAAAATTTGTTTTTTTATACTTTTTTAAAACAATAAAAATCCAAAAGTAGGGCATAAAACTTCTTTTCAGAAACAAGAATTTAAAAAATAGCAAGATTTTTCTGGTTGAAAACTCGCCTTAAATGAAAACCAAAAGAAAACCGAAAAAAGTCTTTTTTGGTTACACTTATGAAGTAAAAGAAAATCTCCCCCTTCTTAAAAAAAAAAAAAAAGGTTTAAAGAAAATCAAACCTCCCTTTGGTAACAAAAAAAGTTCAACTTAAGGACTATTTTGAAAAACCCATGAATTCCCCCAAGAAAATTTCAGAAAAAGAAAAGTTTTCCCCTAAAACCAGAGCAAAACAACGATTTTTTAAAAGTTTTTTAGTTAAACACTGCCCCTCGCCAAAATTTGCCCCTTTACAAAAGCAAGAGATTTCATGAAAATTGAATAAATTCCCAAATTGCTACAAAATTAACATTGCAGAAGGAAAAAAGTCTTTTTACTTTTAAAATAGAAAATTTTCAAAACAAATTAGTTTCCCCACAACTATAAAAAACGGCCAAGGGTCAGTTTGTTAAAAACATAAATATTTAAATAATTGCATAGAGAAAACCCGTTCCCCTTTCATTTTTAAAAAGGGCAAAAGTAAAACCGCCCAAAAATCGGTGAATTCTTTTCCCTTAAAATTTTTCAGCCGTTTCAACCCTATCTGCTTATCAAAAACCATTGAAAAATATTACATCAATCATTATTTTCCCTACTTTAAACAACAATTAATAAAAAACGTAGGCTTTAAAAAAACTATTCCTCTTGTCTTACTCAACCTGACGTCTCCTACAAAACATAAAGAAAAAAGATAACAGGTCTTCTTTTTTTTTGATTTGAAAAAGCTTTTGTGTAATCAACACCCCTTGCTATTGCAAAAAATCACCTTAAAACTAACCCCAGAAATAAAAATTCCTGAAAAGTTTTTTTACTGTGGGAAGCGTAGAAAACTGCAAAAAATTTTAAAACCTTAATTTTCTATTAAACATGGAGTAAAACAAAAGGGGGAAATGGGCCCCTTTTATTTTTAAACATGAAAGACTTGCCTTTATTTTTAAAGTAGCTTGAAATGTTCGTGATGATACATCCCTTTGTATTGAACCGATCCCCACAAAAACAACATTCAAACTTTAAAAAAGTAAATTTACAGTTGATTCTTGGGCTCAAAACCATGTCCTTAAATGACAAAAAAACTAAGAGTAGTTGAAAAGCAAACAAAAAAAGACAAAAATGAAAAATAAATTCCAACCTCTGTTGAAATAAAAGAGTTATTGAAAGAAATTTTCACACCCCCAAAACACACACACCCCCCCCACACACACACCCACACACAAACACCAAACAACGCACAGCTTGCATTTTTAAAATCTTTCCCAAAACCCTTTCTTTTCCTATATAAAATTTAATATAACCCCCTTCCCCTTTTACGTCACTTTTTTGTAACGCGTTCAGCATCAGTGTCTGTCCGGGGGTAACGGCTGTGTCTTTCTTTTGCTAAAGTAAAAGGTGCCCCCCAAACTATAAGGTGTAGGGGGGCCAGGTCAAAACCTTAATTTTCCTAGGGGCCCCCTATTGGGGGGGGCGCCATTCCCCTTTCCCCCGCTCTTTTTGTTGTTTTAAAAACGCCTCTAAAAATAGATGGGGGGGTGTGGAAGGGGTTGAAAATAACTGTCACTGTCACAAAACCAAAAACCCCTCCCTTATAAACGTCATAAAGCACAACTCATGGCGCCTTACATCAACTTTTTAACTTAAAATTGGGTTCCCACAAAAAAAAAATTTTTTTGAATAAACGCTGGCGAAAAAGAAGAGGGTATTTACATACTGTGATTTCCCCTAAAAGTTAGTAGATAGAAGTAAACATTCGCCAGTAAAAAGAGCAAAACTTTGGGGTTTTTTTTTTTAAAGTGATAACTTATAACTTAAATGGTTTTTTGGGCATGTCACAAGGGTCCAAAGGAATTGCAAAACAATTTTACAAGCACTGTCCAAGGGGGGAAAAAAAGAAGAGGCAGACCAGGAAGGGTGGAGGATAACTCACAAAGGACAACCCAGAATCAACAAAACCCCCGAGAACGGCAGAACAAGGGAGGAATGGGAGGGAATGGTTGTTGGCTTAGGGTGCCCCCACGGGTCAGACACAGGGAAATGATAGAACTATATGAAAATACGTGCTTCTTTTTTTGAAGTAAATTTTTATGTTTTTTTTTAATACCGCTACATTCATAAAAAAAAGGGGCATTGTGTTTGGTTTTTGTGGGGTGGCAAATTGAACGGGGTTTTTTTGTGGAACTGGCAGATGGTTTTCAGCATCCTTTTTTTAAAAAACTGCCCCGTTTGCATTCATACCCCATGGCGACATTCTTTGCAGATAACCAAGAGGATTTTTTTCTGTTTGTTGTTTCTTTTTTTGTTTTTTTTTTGTTCCCCGGTTAAAACTCCCAGGTTCACCAATGACACATTTTGCTAACCCGTTTTTTTTTTGCCCACCTGAAGGTGCGGGATTCCGACTTTTGGAATGCATGCGGGTATGTCCTGTTTTCGTCCCCACCAAACGATGATTTTTGACGGGGTCTTTAACGTGCATGTTGATCCCCTCCCGTTATATAACAAAGGGAATTGAAAGCACTGGGGGTCTGCCCTTGAAAGGAACCCGGGGGATGGTAAAAAAATCCTTTTTAAACAAAACAAGAGGCCCCCCGAGATTCGAACCAAAATTATGGACCCGTGGGGTTAATTAGGGTCTTTAAACCCCTGGGAGATGTTCGTGGTCCTTTGTTGTGAAGGGGGGTTAGTACCAGTTTCACATAAAGAAAGGGACACCCCCCTTGGGGAAAAAGCAGGCGGCTCTCTTCCTGTCCCCCTGGCACTTTGGGTGAACTCGGGTTAAAATTAACGTTAATCTGACAGGGGTTTTTAAAATTACATTTTGCTGTTGTTCTGCACAACCACGATTACCCTAAACACACAACACCCCCACCCTAAAACCAACACACACACACATTAAAAACACACAACACACCCCAAAAAACCACAAAAACCCCTAAAAAAACACATACAACCCCCACAAACAAAAAACACAACCCACAAACACCACACACACACACACCACACTACAATACACCACACAACATCACACATACACACACCCCAATACACCAAAAAACACAACACACTCACCCACACACAACAAAAACACCAACACACACACACAAAAACACACAAAAACACACCAAAAACACACACACACACACACACCACTTTTGGGCCCCAAAAATTTCCCCATCCTTTTGCCCTGATGGGGGTCTGGGTTTCTGTCTTTTGGATAAGAAAGAAAACCGAGGTCTGGTTTTTCACAAATTTATTTCGCAACGTAAAGAACCACGGGAACAAGAGAGTTTTTCCCTGGCAAAATTTGTGGAAAAACCCTTGATTTGGAAGAAATACAGTTGAGACAGGAAAAAGAAAAAAAAGGGGGGCGCGCTCTTTGGGACGCCTCTCCCCCCAAAATTTTTTATAGAGAAATCGCCCGGGGCTTAAAGTGGTTAAAAAAAAACAAATAAAAAACACACACACACAAAACACAACAAACACCACACACCACACAACAACACAACACCCCAAAACAAAAACAACACCCCAAACCCCAAAAAAAAAACTCTTTGGAAAAAGTCAGGTTTCAATTTAAATTTTTTTTTTCAATAAGGGAAAATTCCCTTACTTTTCCTTTTTTAACGCCGGTAGCATATTTTTTTTTAAATAGGAAAATGCTTTAATCCAATCCAAACCGTTTTATACCCCCGCCGCCACAAAAGGCCTATCAGGCTGTCAACCCCTTAAATTTAAATTCCAAAAAAAATGTGCAACCATTAAGATAAAAAAAAAGGGGTAAAAAAAAACCACGGGGGGAAAAAGTTTCCCGGTTAACATTACAAATTCCCAGTGCATCCCCAATTGTTTTGGGGGAAAATTTTTTTTTTAAGCCCTAAAAAGAAGGGACGGAAAAGACAGAAAAAAGGAAAGTACAGGAGAAAAGGGAAGGGGCCAAAAAAAGAGGGTACAGCAAATTTTTAGTCAGAATTCCAAATGGGGAACAATTTTTTCCAAAAAGGCCCTGATACCAAGAGAAAACTTTTAATTTTATTTTTTATGGCTGTTTGATATTTTCCTTAACCTGCCGGGGCAAAGGGTAAGGGCTTGGGGAAGGAACCAACAACTCTCAAAAAGCAAAACAAACCAAGTTGCCAACGCAAAAAGAAGAAACCCCCCCCCATTGAAGCAAAATTTTTTGGTTTCACCTCTTTTTTCCTCCCGTACAAACTCTTTTTATTTCTTTTATCTTTTTTTTTTTGGCCTTACCCGCCTTTTTTGGGTTCCCCCCTTCTGCCTTAGCCTTATGCCCAGGCTATCTTTGTAGCTCGCAAACCAACCATAAATCAAAAAAGCCCAAAAACTTTTCCCCCCCCCAGAAAAAGGGAAAGGAGACGGTTTTTCTACTTATTATTATTTGCTGTCCCGAAGAAATAACATATTATATTAAAAAAACTAGAAAGTTTTTTAAAAAATGCATTATTGATTTTCCCAAAACACATTTTTTGAAAAATTGCTTTTTAAACCTCCGCAAAAACATTTCCAAAACTCCACTTAATTTTTAAAAAAACAAAAAAAAATAACAAAAAAAATATTTAGACTGAAAAGAGGATTTTGAAAGTTTATACTATAATTTTTAAAAACCCAAAAACAAAAGGGAAGTTTTTAAAATTTAACCCTGGTTAAACCATTTGGTAACACTCTTAAAGCGGTTTATGATTAAAATATAATCTAAAGATAATTAATTTTTTTAATTTGTTAAAGTCGGCATCTTAATATCTCTAATACCGCAAATTATCCATACAAACATCTTCCAATCTTATATTTATTCATAACGAAACCCAAAATATACCATACATTTATATTTTTATGTCTGCATTTGGTAGAATTTAGTTCACAATTGAAACTTGTTTACAACAAAGAACAGTGGTTAGCTAACTTTTAGAATTCACATGGTAGCCTATGCCTTATGCCTTACAATCTACTACTACTTAATATGAGCTGTTTTATTGATCTAAATGGAGTTTATTCCACATGTTCTTCAATCGCACAATAATTATGATTTATTAAAGATTCCTTGAATAAAAATTAGAACTGCTTTTGTAGCCTTGGGTACATACCTATATGATGCAATAGACAAAAAATATTGATTTACAACAAAATAGAGAACTCTCATTGTGGTTGAAATGAATCGAGTCAAGATCAGTATTTCAACAATCATATCCATGAATATGTGCAAACATTATGACTTAATAAAGTTATCATTATTGATTTTCTTTCCTAGATAAGACCAAAGCTCATATTTAAGGGAGGTAACTCGGGCCGTATTATTGAATGACTAAAAAAAATTATTTAACATTTAAAATAACCAAAAAAAAAGTTCATAATATAAAAACTAATTGAATGATTAGTTACATCAATATATTGGAAAATAAACTTATTTAGATAATATACTAAATATTAAAATATAAATATATCCTAAGCATAATAATGACAGTTTACATAGAGAGTTGAGAAAACTGAATATATTTATATTGACCACCCAGCTGCATTACTATATGTAGCAAAACTTAAAACACAACTGAGCAAGGAAACATCGCAGTAACAGTATCTATATTTCCTTATAACTTATGTAAAGTCGGCATATTGTCACTTTGGTCTACAAATTAAAATTTCTGCATTCTTGATCAATCAAGACACCGACCGACTTATGGTCTTCCACTGGAGGAGAGTGTTCATGGTTCACACAGAGAAATCTGATGGCTGATGCCTTGCTAACAACTCTTACCTCGTTCACAAAATCAGCACTCGGAGTACTTTTTCGCTTTGTTTGGTAGAAGCAGAGGGGGTGGTGGATTGTGGGCACTTTCCATATTTGTTACCGGCCACATTTGAATGTTGCATATTATGAGGTTAGGTCATATGTACATCAACTTTAAATCCAAATACTTTAATCGTTGTTGGCTGTAGGAGTGGGTGGAATGGAAGCGCTTTGATTTGTTTTTGCAAGGTATCATCATCATCATCAGACCCGTGACCTTGGCGGTCGTGGGGGAGACACGAAAGACGATGCCGTGGTAAGCCTCCTCCATCCATCTCGGTCCTCGGTTCTGCGCAGTAGTGCTGAGTCATTCATCCTGGTCCATTCTCTGATGTTGTCCATCCATGACTTGTTCTGTCTTTCCCCTCCTTCTGCCACCTTCGAGTGTTCCCTGCAGTACTGTTTTGGGCAGAGTGTTGTGGCGGGTGACGTGGCCGAACCATGTCAGCTTTTTCTTCTTGACGATGGTGAGAAGGGGTTCCTGTGGACCTGCCAGCCGTGTTATTTGACTCTTGACAAATTCATTGGTCTTCCGTTTTCTATGGCATTTTGTTTCGAATGACTGGGATTCGCTTTGCTGTTTCAGCAGTCAATGTCCAGGTTTCACTTCGGTACAGCAGGATCGTCTGAATTAGGGCTTTGTAGAGCTTTAGTTTGATTGGGAAACTGATCTCTTTACTTTTCCATATGGTGGTGAGTTTTGTCATGGAAGATGTTGCCATGGCTATTCTGACTTTGATTTCTGTCCTTATCGCCTGTCCTTTGTGAGTGTAGCGCCAAGGTATTTAAAAGCGTCTACCTCCTCCAGTTGTTGGCCGTTCATGTAAATTTTAGCAGTGGCGTTGCTCGTGCTGTTCACAAGTACTTTACTTTTCTCCAAGCTCACCTCCATCCCATATGCTCCAGCTCTGTTCTCAAGTCTGGTCGTAAGATCTTGCAGCTCTGTGTTACTTCCGCCCATGAGGTCAATGTCATCGGCAAATCGTAAGTTGTTGAGGGGTCTGCCGCCAATGGAGATGGTAGAGTGGAAGTCATGGAGGGTCTCTCTCATAATGTTTTCCAAGAACAGATTGAACAGGACTGGAGATAACAGGCATCCTTGTCGGACCCCAACTGGGGTTTTAAAGTATTCTCCGCCCCGATTGTTCAGAAGGCCCTGCACTGTTTTGCGGTGTTTTTATGGGTGCTTAAATGGTTTGATTTGTCCAATGCCAAACTTTCTGGGCCCTGCCACGGGGGGGGGCCTTCGTCCCCATACTCGGGTCAAAACCCTTTTTTAAAAGTCGAAAAGTTGGGGAAAAACGGGTCTCTTTTGATGTTGAAGATTTTTTTCCCATCAGGATTTGGGGAAAGTTTTTTTTTAAAAAATTTTTTTGCCCCCCGATTTTTTGGCCCCCCCCCCCCCCTGCCTGGCCCTGAACCCAAGGGCTTGGGCTTTCCCCCTTTGGGGGCAAGGGTTTTTTCTTCGGGGCCTTTTTCCCCTTTTTGAAAATTTTTCGGGATTTTCAAAATTTAAATTTGGGAACCCCTTTTTTTTGGAATCTTGGGTTTTTTGGGGGTTTTTTTTTTTTTTTTTTTTTTTTTTTTTTTTTTTTTTTAAAAAATTTTTTTAAAAAAAGGCCTTTTTTTTTTTTTCTTTTTTTTTAAAAGTTTTTTTTTTTTTTTTAAATTTTTTTTTATTTTTTAATTTTGGGTATTTTTATTTTTTTTTTTTAATTTTTTTAAAATTTTTTAAAAAATTAAATTTTTATTGTTTTTTTTTTTTTTTAAATTTTTTTTTTTTTTTTTAATTTTAAATTTTTTTTTTTTTTGGGGATTTTTTTTTTTTAATTTAATTTTTTAATTTTTTTTTTCCCCTTTTTTTTTATATTTTTTTTGGCGGGGGGGGGGGGTGCTTTGATGTTGTGCTTTTCTTCTATTATGCTCTTGTCAGGTTGTTTGGGGGTGTTGAAACGTTTTGACAATATTCGACCCCCTGTTCAATGCAATGAGTTTTCTGTGAGGGGTTTTCCCAGAGCTGTCTTCAAGGACTGATGATTTTTTTTTTTAAGTGGTTTTGTGAGTTTTTCGGGTTTTGTGTTATCCCTTTTTTTACTGTTCCCCCCCCCCACTTTATGTTTTTTTCGATTCATCAATTGGGTTTATAAATCTATTTCTCTCGGGCCTTTTAAACCCATTGACTTCTTCACGAAAATTGTTGGCCCCCCGGTATTTTTTTTGGGGTTTGGGAAAAAGCCCGGGGTTGGTTTCGGTGCTCTTCTTGTATCGCGAGGTCCAAGATGTCTTGGTTGTCCAGGGCTGGTGTTTTTTCCTCTGAGGGCCCCGAGCCTTCTTTCTGCTTTTTTTCCCGGGACGGGCCTCATTGAAGTTTTTGGGGTTGAGGCCCTTTGATGTAATTGTCCAGGGGGGTTAATGCCGCAAAACGCCCGGGCCAAAGCTTAGTTTGGGAAAGATCCCTCGACATCTGGTCTTTCGTTTGTCCACGTCAAATTTGATACGGGGGGTTTTTGAGGTTGTTTTTTTTTTTTCAGCTTCATTTTGAATACCCCCAGCACAAGGTCGGGGTCGTTTGCCATGTCAGCTCCAGGGGGTTCTTGTTTGGCTCTTTTTGAGGGCTGGATTTAAAAGCGCCTTTGGGTTTTAAATTTTTAAAATATATTTGGTTATGGATCTTGACCTTTTTGGGCCATCCCCAGGTTGTCCCCCTTGGACGCTTGTGGGGATAGAGGGTATTGGCAAGGGTTTAAGTCTGGGGGTTTGAGGCAAACCCCAGAGAGTAGTCCCCTGTCGTTGGTCCCCCCCATTTCCCAAAACTGACCAACTTTTCCCGGGCCCCTTTGGGTTTGAAAGAGTCGGGCCCCTCCCTTTGGGTTTTTAAAAATCCCCTTGGATGATGATAAATTGCCCTTTTGGGGGTATTTTAAATTAATTGTCTTTAAAGATCTTCATAAAATTTTCTACTTCATCATCTGATGGTCAGGATGGGGTGAATAGATTTGTATGATGGTGATGTTCTTGGGCCCTTTGGAAAAACCCCGGGATGCTGTAAATCCTGCGGGGAAGCTGGTGAAAGCTGATAATGCACCCCCCCAATTTTTCCTTTCTGACAATAAATGCCACTCCATGTTGGTGATGTTTCTCTTGGCCACTGTACCAGATCTTGTTGCCTTCTTCAGTCAATGTCTCACCAAATCCTGTCCATCTCACTTCTCCTAGTCCAATAATGTCCCATTTATAGCGGCTAAGCTCATACTCTAGTTCTTTGATTTTTTCCGCACTGGTAGAGTGTACGGACGTTCCATGTAGCAATGGTGATTTGTTCTCTAGGGAGCTTAAGTAATGTTTTAACTCCAGTAGCTGACTTGTCACTTCCACCCTGGTGTTGATCAATGGAAAGCGCGGTCGTTGGTAACCCGGGCCTCGACCGATCCGGTATCATTTTTGCTTTGCATTTGTCTTTCATGTTTTTTCTGTGGGCTTAGGATATTCCTTGGTGGCGCCAATCTCCTCTCCAAGTCTCCATATGTTTTGGGTTTTTTCTATTGGGGTTTCCTCCCCCACATGCGACAGGTTGTACTGGGTTACATGGATACCAGTAGCAGTAGCAGAGAACTTCTCTGACTGACCTGACACAAGGTATAGCACTATCTAAATTCCAATTATTATTATTATTATTATTATTATTATTATTATTATTATTATCTCATTTATTTATTCTTTGCTATCGAGGATAATGGAAAAAGCACTTATTATGTGCTTTTTTTACATCCAGCCCCTGTGTGTTATGCGTTTCGTAAATTGTCATCCGTTCCCACGGGCACACAATGGCCTACTCTTACGAAATGTGCGTTTTCACACAGGACCTCGGTTTATAGTCTCATCCGAGAGACAGAGATAGACAGACACCGAGACATTACGAAACGTGCGTTTTCACACAGGACCTCGGTTTATAGTCTCATCCGAGAGACAGAGATAGACAGACACCGAGACAGACAGAGAGAGCGAGTATTAACAGGGGGGAAAAACCTTACTATACAAGGCACTCTCCAAAATGGCTGAGAAGCTGTCAGTAGTTACCTGCAATTGTTTTCCTCCATTACTATTTCTTCAAAAGAAATGTTTTGATAAAGCAAACATCTTGAAAACAAATTTCAAAAATTGTTACTCCTTTTAAAACCTTACCCCCCAAAAAATCCAATACAGCGGCAGCCTCTATGCCAAGAATCTCACAGAATCTGAGTGATGGCTGATGTATTGTCAACACTTGCCTCCTACACAGAATCTGAGAGATGGCTGATGTATTACCAACACTTGCTCCT
>CM054162.1:5934590-5958788 GCA_028751875.1 Rapana venosa
AAAAAAACAGTATAAGTAAGTTAGTCAGCTTCACTCTCTCAAACTTGGTTCCTTCTCTTCACCTCTCACACAAGTTCATTTTCGTGTGCTGTTCTGTGGTCAGAAGTGTTGTTTATCAGTCAGACATCTGCAAAGGATTTCAGCAGTTCCAGCAAGGGATTTTAGCAGTTGAACATCAGCAGCAATTTAGCAGTACCAGCAAGGGATTTAGCAGTTGTACATCAGAAACAGAATTTAGCAGTTCGATATCAAAACAGTGGATTGTCAAAGAACAGTGAGTACAGTTTTTCCTGTTTCTAACCTTTATTTCATTTATTTTGGAGTGTACTTGATATAGTTGAATCTTTAAAATAAAAGAAGAAAATATTTATGTAGGCATTTTTCATACCATAGGAAATAATCTTTTTACCATGGTTTATTCAAATTTTTTCTGGTGTTAAAACTGATTGCCTTACTGTAAAGGGTAAATATAAAATTAGTTGAAGTGATTGCCTTATTTCAAGTGGTGAAGAAATATGTTGAACTGATTGCAGTATTTGAAATGGTGAAATACAGACCATGTTGAACTGTTAAAAAAATATAGGAAAGTTTCTCATGCCGGATATCTTACCTACAAAAGGGTTACTAGAAACTAAAGATAATTTCCTTTAAACCAGGACTAACGTTTTGAAAAGCTTTCTTTTATACTTCTTTTTATAAACGACCTATTTAAACACTTTCTTTTAATCTCCTTGTTAAACACCCTTTAAAACCCCCCATGTAAAATGCTTTTAAAAACTGATTACTCTTGAATCTATTCTCCACTACTATTAGAAATCTTTTACTTTATTTACAAGAAGTTAACCCCCCCCCCACCCCCCAATATGAAATTATTTTGGAAACACAGCAGGTCTGTTCCCTAATACAGGAGGCTACACATTCTTGTCTATGGTGGGATCTCCCGGAAAGGTAGAGATATCACAAAGGTGTTAGAGGTGGGATTGAACTTTTTTTTGGGGGGGTGGGGGAACGAGGATGTGTCAGCATTTTGGATAGATTTCTGTTGTTTTCCTGGGCAAGATAATGTTGTCTATGGCCTGTTGCTGGCTCTTGTCTATGCCAACCTAGCCTAAGAGTGTCAGCAGATGATGTATATATATATATATATATGTATATGTATATATATATATATATATATGTAAATATAGTTGACTCCTATGACAGACAACAATAGTTGCTGGACCAGAGTTCCAAGCAAACAAGCGATTGTTCAAAGGTGTTATTTCCAATCACTCCCTGTCCACATGCACAGCAGGACTTGTACAGGAAGGTGTGAAAAGTGTACAAGATAAGATCCACCTCCTATGCCCCAAGGCTTCAAGTCTGTGTCATTAAGTCACCCTAGGCCCCCCGGCAACTCACAAAGTGACAAGTAATTCTAATTGTCTTGGAGGATATGATTTACTAGGAGGTTCATGGGTCTGTGCCTAATCTAAATAGAAGGCACAATTCCTCTTGTTGCCTTAATGAACCTTCAGTCATTGCCTAATCTAAATACAACACACAAACTATGGTTAAGCCTAATGTAAACAGACCACAAACCTCTGTCATTGCCTAATCAAAATACAACAATCACAATTCTATGTTGCCAAAGTTTAAAACAATATCACACACTTCAGTCCATTGCCTAATCTAAAAACAAACACACAATTCTATGGTTGCCTAATGTAAACATACCACACACTTCTGTCATTGCCTAATCAAAATACAACACTCACTTTCTATGTTGCCTAATGTAAACATATCACACACTTCAGTCATTGCCTAATTTAAATACAACACACAATTCTAGAGCTATTCGCATCATGTAATGACAGACCACAGCCTCTAGGGTTCTCATCTATCCTAATTTAAATACAACACACAATTCTATGGTTTAGCCCTCATTTAACACATCTGTTCTGTCATTGCCTAATATAAATACAACACACAATTCTATGTTAGCCTAATGTAACACTCTGTCATTGCCTAATTTAAATACAACACACTATTCTAGTGTTGCCTAGTCCAAGAAAAGGCCAATCTACTGTTCTCTCACCTTAACCCATTGTACTAGGAGGGAGGGAGGGAAGGTGTACTGTCTGAAAGAGTATGTCTTGTTTGTCCATCTGTCTGTATGTCTGTCCATCTGTCTGTCTGTTTCTCTCTTTCTCTGTCTCTCTCTTGTTGCAGATTTTTTTTTTGGGAGGGAGGTTGGTTTTTTTTTTGTTGTTTTAAAAAAAGTTTTGTGTTTGCTTGTTTATTTGTTGTTTGTTGTTTTTTTTGTTTATTGTTTATTTGGGGGGTTTTGGGGGGCAGGGGAAGTGGGTGGGCGGCGGGGGGGTGGGGTGGGGGGGGGGATTTTCATTAGTTTTTTTTGTTGTTTTTTTTGGTATAAAAAAAGTTGTTTCCCCTTTTTTTATCTACTTGTTTGATATTTGAGTATTGGTTCATTATTAAGATGTATTCCAAGGAAGGGAGGGTGGACTAAAATGTAAAAAAAGCATATGAGAACCTTATTAATTTAGCCTGGTACTAAAAAGAAATTGTCATTCTTACTATAAAGTGTATATTCTTGCCCCCCCCCCTCCCCACCACTTAATTGTGAGAGTGTCTGACTGTTTCTCTCACCTTTTATCATTTTAGCTTATGTTGAAGTTGTTTGCCTACCTGATGAATGATTCATACTTTATATTTTCAATATGTTATTGGGCTAGTCCGCTTACATAAGTTTTAATGAAGCCCTATTTTCAGTACTTATTAAGGTGTAACAACTATATGTACCATTTTACAAGTGTAAGAAAGTTTATTTTTATGACTTCAAAAGTTTGGTTGTTTTTTCTTCTTGGTTTTTGTTGTTGTTTATTTTTCTCTTTTTGGGGGGTGTGAGTGTGTGTTGATTGTGTGTGTTTTTAGAGTTTTCTTTATTTTGCTTGTTTGTTTGTTGTTGTTGTAGTTGTTGTTGTTGTGTGTTATAAGGGTTATTTCCCTTTCTTTCTACTGTGGAGTATAAGTATTAGGATTATTATTAAGATGTTATCCATACGGTCGGGTACTGAAAGTAAAAAAGCAGCACGAGTGCTTATTCATTATCCTCTGAAATAAAAATTTGTCATTGTCTCCTCTCCCTCTCTCTTCCCCCATTCTCTCATCCCACCCTCAACCATGTCTTTTCTCTGCCTTTCATCCCTCTTCTTTCTGTCTCCCCCCTTCTCTCCCCCCCCCCCCCCCCCCACCCTCTCTCTCCCCTCTCTTTCTGTCTGTCCCCTCTCCATCCTCTACCCCTCTTCTTCTCTCTTTCTCTCCCCCCCCTCTCTCTCGGCCTATCTCTTCCCTCCCTCTCTCATCCTATCTCTTTCTCTCCTCTCACTCTCCTTCTCTCTCTCCCTCTCGGCTTCGCCTCTCTCTCTCTCCCCCTCGCTCTGCCCCCTCTCTCGGTCTCTCTCTACCTCTCTGACTCGTTTCCCCTATCTTCCCATGTCTCTCTCTCTCCCACTCCCTGTCCCCCCCCTTCCCCCTCTCTCCCTCCCTCTCTCTCCCTCTCTCTCCCCCCTCTCTCCTTCTGAGTGTCTGTGTGTGTGTGCGCACGTGCACGCGCGTTTGTGTGATATCTTCAGTGTGTTCTATTCACATTTAGTGATTTTAGACCAAAATGCGTTTGTGTGTTGTGTGTGTAGGCCCATGTGCGCCTTCGTGAGCGCATGCGCTCGCGCGCGCGTGTGTGAGTTGTGTGTAGTGTGGGTGTGTGTGGCGCGTGGGCTTTTTGAATAACTGATTTTGATTAACCCAACTTTTTTTTCATTAGATTTGGTCGGCAAAAACAATGTTTGTAATATCATGTTTTCCACATTTTAATCACTGTATTTTGTTTTGAGTTAATACTCTCTCGCCTTGGTCTCTCCTCATCATTCTCTCTCTCTCATCATTCACGTCTATCTCACTCTCTCTCCTCTCTCTCTCTCTTTCTCTCTCATCTCTCACTCTCTCTCGATCTCTCTCATCGTCTCTCTCTCCACACACACACACACACAACATCACACACACACACACACACACACACACCACCACACACACGCACCTCTTTTGCTAGGATGTTTTAAATTCATTTCACCCCTCCTAGGGATTTTATATATATTTTTAAAATGTCAGCCATTGACTCTCGTTTTGTTGATGCCAGATTAATAATCAAAGGTGTTTTAGTGTGTTTTTCTTCTTACTTCTTAATTCTATTTGTTTCCTTTCTTGCAACTCTATCAACAGTTTATAATTATGTGTACTTGTATCTTGCTTATTTTGCGTGTTTTTCCAGAGTTGTGTGTTATGTATTATAATATTTGAATAATTATTGAAGTATTCTATATATAATATATATTGACCTGCATATTTGTCTGTGTCCCTCTCTTTCTGTTTGCCTATCTACCTGTCTGTCTTTCCCCCCTGTTTGTTTTTAATAACTGACTTTCGTCAGGGCAGATTTCTCTGCATGAAATTTGGGCTGCTCTCCCCCAAGAGTGCCTTGAATAGAAAGGGTTTTTCCCCCTGTTAATACTCGCTCTCTCTGTCTGTCTCGGTGTCTCGGTCTCTGTTTATCTCTGTCTCTGCCTCTCTCTGTCTCTGTGTCTGTCTGTCTGTCTGTCTGTCTCTCGTCTTTCGGATGAGACTATAAACCAAGGTCCTGTATGAAAAACGCACGCAGAACATCTTGCACGCACGTTAAAACCTGTTCCGCTTTTCGTAAGAGTAGGCCATTGTGTGCCCATGGGAACGGATGACAATTTACGAAACGCATACACACGGGGGCTGGATGTAAAAAAGCACATAATAAGTGCTTTTTCCATTATCCTCGATATAAAATAGTAAAATACAAATAAAAATAAATAAAATTTGATCTATACAGATTAAAAGAAAAGTTTTTTAAAGTTATTATATTTTAATTAACTTTTTTTAACGTTTACTTGAAACTGTTAGCTCTGATTATTAAGGATAGTCCCTTCTCAGGGCAAGGGCTGGAAGAAAAAAAGTATGTCAATGCTATATGTGTCAACTGCCCAGAGACACTAAGAGTTATTTGGTTTTGTCTGGTGCTGTAACTCTCTGATGACATCCACCACCTTAATCAATCTTCTTCTTTAGAATGTTTAATCCCTTGCTGGTTACCTAACTGAATTTTATTCTCTGAGAAAACGGGGGACGGATAGCCTAGTGGTCAGAACAATGCGCTGGCAATCTGACGACCCGGGTTACGATTTCCCGTACAAAGGGAATATTTTCTACCAGGAGTTAACATCAGGGAGACCCACTCTCCCTAAAAAAAAAACCAAAAGTCCTTTGGATAAGACTTATAACCGAGGCCCGTGTGCGAACGCACGCAGAACACTTGGGCACACGATAAAACCTGTCTGCTTTTCGTACGAGCAGGCCCATTGTGTGCCAGAGGGAACAGATTACAGAATTGACAAAACCACATACACACGCGGGGACTGGATGTAAAAAACGTAGAAGTGCATATTCCATTATCCTCGATATCAAAGAATAAATATATGAGATAATAAGAATAATAATTAACAATAATAAAAAATGGATTTTAGATAAGTGCTATAACCTAGCAAAAACAATCAAAGCGCTTCCATTCCCACCCACACCTAACATACAGCACCAAAGATTAAAGCCTTTGATTTTAAAGTTGATGTACATATGACCTAACCTCATAATATGCAACATTCAAATGTGGCAGGTAACAAACATGGAAAGTGCCCCAGCAATCCACCACCCCCTCTGCTTCTACCAGACAGAGCCAGAGGAAGAGAAAAAATACTCAGAGTGCAGATTTTGTGTACGAGGTAAGTGTTGTTAGCAATACATCAGCCATCTCTCATATTTTGTGTACGAGGTAAGAGTTGTTAGCAAGACATCAGCCATCTCTCATATTTTGTGTAGGAGGTAAGTGTTGATAATACATCAGCCATCATTCAGATTCTGTGTAGGAGGCATGTTTGAAATACATCCGCCATCACTTAGATTTTGTGTAGAGGTTTATTTGTCCGACAATACAAACCGCCCATCACTAGATTATGTTGTAGGAGCAAGTGTTTGGTAATACATCACCATCAATCAGATTCTGAGTAGAGGCCAGTGTAGACAATGCATTCAGCCATCAATTAGATTCTTTGAAGGATGTAAGTGTTGATAATACATCAGCCATCTCTCCAGATTCTTGTAGGAGGGCAAGTGTTGGTAATACAACAGCCATCTCTCCAGATTCTGTGTAGGAGCAATGTTGACAAATATATCAGCCTCACTCGAGATTCTGAGTAGATTCTTGAGGCATAAGGCTGCGATCTGTATTGGATTTTTTGGGGTAAGGTTTTAAAAAGATAAAAATTTTTGAAATTTGTTTGTCAAATGTTTGCTTTATAAAACATTTATTTGAAGAAATCGTATTGGGAGGAAACCAATGCAGGTAACTACTGACAGCATTCTCAGCCATTTTGGAGAGTGCCTGTATATAAAGGTTTACCCCCCCAGATAACTACACTCACCCTTCAGACTTGACTCGGTGTCCTGTCCCAATCATCTGTCACTCGGATGAACTAAAAAACGCCCTGCTGTCCCTGGTGTAACACGCGACGTTTCGTATGGACTCGTGACTTGTCAAACTCTGTCATCCGGATGAACAATAAAACCGAGGTCCTGAGGTGCAAACGCCCAATTTCGTAAGAGTAGCCATTGAGGGTTTCCGTGGGAAAGGATGATCAATTTACGAAACGCAAAACACCAGGGGCTGTCAAGTAAAAAAAAGCACATAATAAGTGCTTTTATTTCCCATTATCCTCGATAGCAAAGAAAAAAATACATTGCGATAATAATAAAAAATAATAATAAAAATAATAATAACTAAAAATCATAATAGTATAGTAATGAATTGGAATTTAGATAGAGCAATACCTTGTGTCAGTATACCATTCATAGAAGTCCCTCTGCTACTGCTACTTGTAACCAAGAAACCCAATACAACCTGCCGCTTGGGGAAGAACCCCCATAGACAAAACCCAAAACATATGGAGACTTGGAATGAGATTTGCGCCACAAGGAATATCCTAAGCCCCCAGAAAAAACATGGAAAGACAAATGCAAAGCAAAAATAGATACCGGAACGGTCGAGCCCGGGTTTTACCAACGACCGCGCTTCATCCATTGATCAACACCAGTGTGGAAGTGACAATCAGCTACTGGAGTAAAACATTACTTAAGCTCCCTATAGAACAAATCAACCATTGCTACATGGAACGTCCGTACACTCTACCAGTGCGAAAAATCAAAGAATCTGAGAGTATGAGCTTAGCCGCAAAAATGGGACATTATTGAGACTAGGAGAATGCGAAGGACAGGATTTGGTGTAGACATTGACTAAGAAGGCAACAAGATCTGGTACAGTGGCCAAGAGAAACATCACCGATCAGGGAGTGGCCTTTATTGTCAGAAAGGAAGTAGTGGGGGTGCATTATCAGCTGTACACCAGCTTCCCCAGCAGATTATCAGCATCGGGTGTCGGCCAAGCCCAAGAACATCACCGTACATCATACAAACTAATGCCAACATCTGACCATGCAGATGATGAAGTCGAAAAATTTATGAAGATCTTTGAAGAGACAATTATGGAAAATAACCAATGAAGGACATACATCACATCCCAAGGGGATTTTAACGCCAAAGTAGTCCAGACTCTTACAACCACTGGGGCCGGAACAGTTGGTCAGTTTGGAACTTGGGGAGACAACGACAGTGGACTACGTCTGCCTGGAGTTTGCCTGCATCCCACAGACTTACCATTGCCAATAACACCTCTATCCCCACAAGCAGACAAGGAGGACAACCTTGGCATGCGCCAACGGCAGAGATCCATAACCAATAGATTTTATCTTAACACCACGCGCTTTCAAATCCAGCAATCAACAGAGACCAGAACAAGGAACCTACCCAGGAGCTGACATAATGCCAGCGACACGACCTTGTGCTGCTGGTATTCAAAATGAAGCTGAACAAAAACAAACAACCTGCAAACCCACGTAACCAAATTTGACGTTGACAAACGAAAGATCCAGAAGTCGAGGAGATCTTCCAAGCTAAGCTTGGCCGACGTTTTGCGGCATAACCTCCTGGTACCATGACATCAATGACCAAAACCAACAACTCAATGAGGCAGATCCGAGAACAGCAGAGGAGGAGCTCGGTCGTCAGAGAATAAACACCAGCCAGGACTACCAGAACATCTGGACCTCTGCGATACAAGAATGACACTGAAACCACCAGGTCTTCCAACCCAAAAGAATACCGGGAGCAACAATCTCGTGAAGGAATCAATGTTAAAAGCCATAGAGAATAGATCATGACCATGTGATGAGATCGAAAAAAGCATGAAAGTGGCAACAGTAAAAAGGCATGACGACACCCTGAAGAACTCACAAAACCACTCAAACCAAATTCATCATTCTTGAAGACAGCTCTGGAAACCTCCTCACAGAAAGCTCAGCTGCATTGAACATGTGGTCTAATATTGCCAAGAACTGTACAACTACCCAATACAACCTGACAAGAGCAAATAGAGAGAAGCAGCAACTTCAAGAGCACCCTCGCCATTACCTATACTGCGGGAAGAAGTTAAGAAGCCATCCGCAGTTCTTACCAGTAGGAAATCCCCAGGAGCAGACAATATCCCAGCAGAGCTTCTCAAGCTGGTGGTAAACAGTCATCCACATATGTTACGAGCTACGTCAGAAATTTGGGAGACAAAACCGTGGCCCAACAGGAATGGACAGCAATCACTCATACATATAACCCTTACCCCTACCCCTAGCCCCAAGAATTGAATTTACAGCAATGCCAAAACTATAGAACATCAGCCTCATCAGCCACGCCAGCAAGATCATGCCCAGGTTATTTGAAATCGACTTCAAGAAGGAGAGGCAGAAGAACACCTTGTCAGAGGAACAAAAGTCAGGGTTCAAGCAGGGCAAGGCAGGAGCAACAATCCGAACAGATATTTAAAAAAACTGCCCATCCTGAAGGGAAAAAAACCATCTTCACAACATAGAGAGACCTGATTCCAACCACAAATAACAGTTTCAATATATTCATACAATTTACAGTCAATCACCCATCGACTTACCAAGAGAAGGCTTTCGACGGATCAGAGTATAGGCATGTGGACACGAAAGGGCCAGTGGCAAGGTCCCCACAGAAAGTATGGCATTGGACTAAGTGCAAACCATTCAAGCAGACTATACAAACCAACACCCAACAACCACACGCGCAAGCAGTGCAGGCGAGTGGAAAAAACAAACAACACACAACAAAAACAACCCTGAAAACAAACAAACAAAACAAAAATCAAAAAGCAAAAACCAACAAAAAAACCACCGCAACAGCAAAGATAGGCAGGACCTACTGAACAAACATAAACATAATCGTGGTCGGAGACCTACTCCAAAAACCCCAGTAGGTGGGTTCCGATAAGGATGCCTGATTATAAAAATTATCTCCAGTCCTTGTTCAAAACATACTCTCAAAAAATCTGTATCTATATGACCCCACCCAACCTATCTCGTGTCCCCCCAACTCCCCACGGCCATCCCAAACCAACAAACCCCCTATAATATTATTATCCCCTCCATACCCCCACACATCATTATAAACCCCCTATTACCCCCAACCACACCCTAAACCCCCAATTCCCCTCCCCCCCCGCCCCCCCCCGAGACACACAACTACCCCCACCCACGTTACCCGTGACTCAACTTTAC
This sequence comes from Rapana venosa, assembly GCA_028751875.1. Classification (NCBI taxonomy): domain Eukaryota; kingdom Metazoa; phylum Mollusca; class Gastropoda; order Neogastropoda; family Muricidae; genus Rapana; species Rapana venosa. Next base: position 5,944,409 of record CM054162.1, read on the forward strand.
AGTCTCCTCAAAATATCACACCGCACCTCCAAATATGTGGTGGCGGTGGCTGACCGATATGGCGGCTGGGCCACCCAAAACTCCAACATATAAACACAGAAAAAAACAGCAATAGGCTTGGCATAACCCACCAATTATCCCTCCAAACAACAGTAAACGGGGATATAGTTTTGCCACATCCCAATGCCCCACTCCGCATTTCTTTTGCCTACCCCCCCCGCCCTGATTGCACATTGCCCTCCAACCAACAACCCCCTCCCCTCCATCACTATATGTCCCCCGCTCAGTCTCAACAGTGAATTATGATACTCAATGCCTCCCTACCCTAACCACCAAGAATATCCCCCACGCCCTTCTCGCCCCTACGCACCCCTTCTGCTAACCTCGGCGTCTCCCCTCCGTCCCCCTCGCCCCCAGCACCCCCAAACCCATCCCCCCCCATCCCCGCATTTGCCCTCCTTAGTTCCGCGTCCCCCCCCCCCTCCCCCCAGTTTCTTCTTCTTAATTCTATTATACTCCCCACCCATACCCCCCTCAAAAAAAAAAAAACCCAGCCCCCCCTCTCACATACCTCCCCCCTCAGCATAACCCACACACCCGCCACAAAAAAAAAAACCAAAAAAAACCCCCAGGCGGCCAAAAAAAAAAAAAATTTGGGCCATTTTAAAAAATTTTTTTTTAAAAAAACCAAAAAATTTTTCCTTTTTCCCAATTATTTTTCAAAAAACCCCCCAAATTTTTGGGGTTTTTAAAAAAAACCCCCCATTTCCCAAAAAAAAAAAATTTATCCCCCCCAAAACCCTTTTCCCCCCCTTTTCCCAACCACACCCAAAAACCTTTCCCCCCCCAATTCCCCAAAAAAACAATTTAAACCTCCTTAATTTAAAATTCTTAATATTTCCACCATTATGGTGGACAAATTTGAAAACACACCACCCAAAGGTTTGGAAACACAATTAATCCCCAACAATAAATTTTTTGCCAAAAAGCCCCTTTTTTTTTTTGGGGGTAGTTTTCCCAATTTAAATTTTTTATTTAAAGTTCAAATTTTTAAGAAATATAGGAAAATTTCCCCAAATTTCCCCTTTTCTTTTTGAATTTTTTTCCCCTTTTTGCCCTTGCTTCTGTTTTCCCCTTTCTTCTCTTTTTGCCTTTTGTTTTCCCTTTCCCCCCCGTTTTGGTTGGTTTTCCTTTGGGGAAAAAAAGTTTCTTTTTTTAATAAAAATTTCCCCCTTCCTAGGATGACAATTAGAAAGCATACACAAGGGATCCTAAAAAGGGCCCAAAAAATTTTCATTACCTCTAGCAAAAAAAATTTTATTATTAATAATTTTATAAATTTTTTAGGCCCTTTTCCCTTTTCCTTAATCAATTTTGCTTCCCCCCCTACCCAAATTCAACCTTTTATGTGGGGGGCCCCCCAAAAAAAACCAAAAATTAACTAAGGGGAACCAAAATCCCTAACCCCTAAAAAAACAAAAAAACAAATATACCTGGTGTGGCCGGTTCCAAAGGCCCTGCATTATGAACGGGGAAGGAAATCACGTTTTTTTTTCTTAAACTCCCTAAAAAAATCAATTTTCCCCCCCGTCCCTTTCCATTGGGAAAATAAAAACCATAGGGAACCTAAATGGGCAAATTTGGAAGTAATAATTGAGACTTGGGGAAAACAAATTTTCCCGGCCAAAGAAAAATCCAACATTTCCCTTTTTCTTCTTCATTTTCTCACCCTTCCAGCGGTTCCACCTCGGTTCCCCCACCAATTCACTACCAAACCCTCATCTACCATGAAAATATTTTTTCTTAACCCTTTACCAAAAAAATCTCTCATCCAAGGGGATTTTCCCTTCCTATTTAATATATGAGTAATTGGGATTCATTATTAAGGATGTATTCCTAGAAGGGAGGGGACAAATGTAAAAAAGATATGATACTATTATTAATTAGCCTGGTACTAAAAAATTTTGTATTCTTACTTATAAAGTGTAATTCTTCCCTCCCCATCTTTATTGTGTGAGTGTCCTGTCTGTTTTTTCTCATCACCTTTTATCATTTTGCTATAGTTAGAGTTGTTTGCCTATCCTGAGAAGGATTCATACTTTTATTATTTTCATATGTTATTGGCTTGTCGGCTGTACATAAGTTAATGAAGCTATTTCATAACTTATTATGTGTAACAACTATATTACCATTTTAACAATGAGTAGAAGTTTTATTTATATGACTTTAATATATAATTTGGTTGTTTTTCTTCTGGTTTTGTTGTTTTTGTTTTTCCTCTTTTTGGGGGGTGTGATGTTGTGTGAGTGTGTGTGTTTTTAGAGTTTTCTTTTATTTGTTTTGTTTGTTTGTTGTTGTTGTTGTTGTTGTTGTGTGTTTTTAAAAGGGTTATTTCCCTTTCTTTCTACTGTGTGAGAGTATAAGTATTAGGTTATTATTAAGATGTATCCATACGGGCGGGGACTGAATGTAAAAAAGCACACGAGTGCTTATTCATTATCCTCGAAATAAAAATTTGTCATTGTCTCTCTCCCTCTCTCTTTCCCCTTTCTCTCTCCCTCCCTCTCCATGTCTTTCTCTGCCTTTCGTCCCCTCTCTCTGTCTCCGCCCCTCTCTAATCCCCCCTCTCTCTCTTGCTCTCCTCTTCTCTTGCTTCTCGTCTCTTTCCTATCTTCTCCTCTTATCTCCTTCTCTCTCTCTCTCTACTCATCTTCTCTGATACTCTCTCATCTTTCTTTCATCGCCTCTTTCTTCTATCTCCTCCTCTTCTCTCTTCTCTCTCTCTTCTATCTTCCTCTCTTCACTATTCTCTCTCTTTCGCTCTCTCTTCTTCTCTCCTCCTCTCTCTTCCTATCTTCTCTCTACTTCCTCTACTCTCTCTAGTCTCTCTTTCTCTCTCTCATTCTCTCCTAAACCTCTAGCTCTCTCTCTCTTCGACTACCTTCTCTCTCTTCTCTTCTCTCTGCTTTTTCCATCTCTCTCATCTAACCTCTCTCCTCTCCACTTTTCTCTCTCACCTTTCCTCGTTCCCTGACCCCCCCTCTCTCTCTACTTACTTTCTCTCTCTCCTCCTCTCTGACTACTCTCTCTCTCTCTATCTCTTATCTCTTCTTCGTCTTCTTTCTTCTTCCATCTTGTCTCTCTCTCCTATCTCCTTCTACTCCTCCTCACTCTCTTCTTCTCTTCTTAACTTCACTCCTCCTTTTACTCTCATCTTCTCTTCCTCCTTCTCTCTCTCTCTTTCTCACACATCCTCTTTCTTACTCTTTTCTTTTCTAATCTCCACTCTTTTCTCTCTCTCTTACTACTCTCTCTCTCCATATCTCTCCTCCTCCTCTACTTCTGCTCTCCTCCTCTCTCTCTCTCTCTCCTCTTCCTATCTCTTTGTCCTCTCTCGTTCTCTACTCTCCCTTTCTCTCTATCATCTATCTCTCATCTCAATCACTCTTTCTCAACTCCTTTCTTACTCTTCTCATCTTTCATCTACTCTTCCTCTCTTCTGACCGCTCTCTACGCCATCTCTCGCCTAGCTCCTCTCTACTCTCCCTTCCTCTCTATCTATCTCTCCTCCTTCTCTCGTCTTCTCTCTCTCTCACTCTCTCCTCTCTCTCTCCTCTATCTCTCCTACTCTCTCCTCTCTCTATCCTCTCTCTCCTCTCTCTTTCTTTCTTCTTATTCTCTACTCCAATACTCTCTTTCCTCCCTCTCTTTTTTTCTTCTCATCTCGCTCTATCTCTACTTACTCTCTCTTCTCTCTCCCTTTCCTTTCCTCTTCTTCCTTTTTCTCTTCTCTCTCTCTCTTATCTTTCTCTTACTCTTATCTATCTCATCTTTCTCTTCTCTCTTCTATATAATCTACATACTACTATCTATTCTTCACCTTCTCTATCTCACTTTTTCTCTCATTCTTTCTTCTCTCTCTAACACTCTCTCTCTCTTTCTGTCTTACTCTCTCTCTCTCTCTTCTCTATCTCCTCAATCTCTCTCTCATAGCTCAGCTCCTTCTCTCTTTCTAACGTCTTTTTTCTCATTACTCTCTCTCTCTTCTCTTCTTACTCTTTCTTCTCTCTTCTTCTCTATGCGTCTTATCTCTTCTTCTATCATCTAACGCTCTCCTTTCATCTTTCACTCTCAACCTCTACCCTCTCTCTATCTCTTTACTCTCTCTGCTACCTGCTCTTCTCTCTCTCTCTACTCTCAAACCTCTACTCCTTTCCTTCTCTACTTCTTTCTCTCTTCTCTCTCTCCTCTCTCTCTCCCGTACTTCATACACTCTACTTCCTCTCGCCTTCTCTCGCTATTCTCATCATTCTCTCTTCTCCTATCTCTCTTCTATCTCTCATCTCTCTCTTCTCTCTTCTCCTCCGCTCTATCACTCCTCCTCTCACTTTACTTCTTCTTCTACTCCTCTTCTTCTTCTCCATATATCTCTCTCTCCTATCTTCTCTCCTCTCTCTTCACCTCTCTCTCTCTCTCTCTCCTACCTCTCTTTCTCTCTCCTCTCTACTGCGTTCCTCTATCCTCTCTTCTCTTGCTCTTACTCTCTCTTTACTCTCGCTTAACCTTTCCGACTCCCTTCCCTTTCCTCTCTCTCTCTCTATATTCTCTTCTCTCGTCTCTCTTCTCTCTCTCTACCCCCTCTCTCTCTCTTTTCTCTTCAATTACTTCTCTCTCTTCTAAACTCTTCATTCATCCCCCTTCCCTCCTCCCAACCTTCGATCTTAACAGTCTCTCATTCCCTTCATTTCTCTAACTCTCCTCTTCTCTCTTCTCTCTTCTCTCTCTTTTCTCTCCACTTCCTAACTCTCTTACATTCTCTCCTCATTCCTCTCTCTCTCTCTCCTTCTCTCTCTGCTGCTTACCTTTCTTTCTCTCTCGCTCTTCTCCTAACTCTCTTCTTACTTTCTCTTTTTTTCTTTACTCTCTCTTTCTCTAGGCTCATTCTTCTCTCTCTCTTCTCTCTCTCTCTGTTCTCGCTACTTGCTCTCTCGCTCTCTCTTCACTCTCTCTCATCTCTCTCTTCTCTATCTTCTACCCCCCTCTCTCTGCTCTCTTCCATCGCACTCTATGTTTCTCTCTCTTATCTCTCTATCTCGCTACTCGCTCTTCTCTTCAATCTCGTCTATCTCTCTCTCCTTCTCTCTCTTCGTTCTCTTCTCACTTCTCCTCTCTAACTCTCACTCTTTCTCTCTTTCTCTCTCTCTTCTCTCTTCTCATCTTCTGCTCTACATCTATCTACTCTCTTCTTTTCTCTTCTTCTAGCCTTCTCTCTCTCTTCTTCTCGTCTTTCTTCTGTCTCTTCTCTCTCTCTCTTCTCCCCTCCCCCCTCTTTCTCAACTCTTCTTCCTTTCTCATTCTCTTACTCTTCTCCTCCGTCTCCTCTCTACTCTTCACTCTCTCTCTCTTCTCTCTCGCTTCTCTCTCTCTATCCTCTATCGCTATCTTCTTCTTTCTCACTTCTTCCTCTTTCTTTCTCCTCTCTTTCTTACTCTCTGCTTCTCCTCCTTTCTATCCTCCCACCATCTCTCTCTTCTCTTTCTCTCTCTTAATCCTCTCTCTCTTTCCCCTCTTCTCGCTCTTCTCTCTCTATCTTCGTTCTTTCCTCTTTTCTCTCTCTCTTCTCCTCTCCTCTATCTCTTTCCCTTCTTCTCTCTCTCTCTTCTCTCTCTCCTTCTTCTTCTTCTCTCATATCTCTTCTCTCTCGTTACTTCGTTACTCTCTCTTTCTCCAACGCCTCTGTTTCTCCTTCATCTACTCTCTTCTTCTCTCTTTCTCTCTACCTTACCTCTTCTTCTCTCTTCTTCTCTTCTCTCTATTCACTACTCTCTCTTTCTCTCTACTCTCTCTCTCATTCTCATTATCTCCGTCTCTAGCTCTCTTCTCTCTCTCTTTCCTTCTTCTTCTCTTCTCTCTCTCTCTCTCATCCCTCTTCCTTTCTCTTCTCTCTCTCTAATATCTCTCTTCTCTCCTCTCTCTTCCTAATTATCTTCTCTCTCTTCCTCTTCTTCATCTCTACTCTCCCCCCCCTACATTCCTTCTTCTTCTCTCTCTCTACTAATCTCTATCTATCTTACTCTCCGTCTTTTCTCTTCCTACGCTAACTCTCAATCTCTCCTCTCTCTCTTTTCTCGTTCATCCTTATCTCCTCTCTCTCTCTCTCTCGTCTCTCTCTTCCGGCCTCTTCTCTCAGTGCTCTACTTCTCTTCTATCTCTCTCTCTCTTTATTCTACTCTCTCTTTTCTCTCTTTTCTCTCTCGGTGTCTCTCTTCTACACTCTCTCTTCCGCTTGCTCTCTCATACTTCATTCTCCTTCCTACTCTCTCACTCTCTCTTCCTCTGACTCTACTCTCTTCTCACTCTACCTTCCCTCTCTCGTCCTCAATCTCTCATCTTACTCTTCCTCTTACTCTCTTCTCTTCTATCTTCTTCCTACTTCTCTCTCTCATCTTCTCTCTCCTCTCTTCCCTCTTTCTTCTCTACTCTTCCTCTTCTCCTTCTCTCTACCTTCTACTTTAATTCTCTTTCTCTCTCCCATCTCTCTACCTCCTCTTTCTCTCTACTTCTCTCTGTCTCTTCCCCCCTCTCTCTATCTCTCTGCTCTTCTCTTAACTCTCTCTCTGCCTGTCTCATCTCTCTCTCTTAAACTCTCTCCTTACTCTTCTCTTCTCTCTCTGCATCTCTTACTCTATCTCCTCTCTCTCACTCTCTCTCTCTCTCTTTACTCTCTACTCTTTACTCTCTCTTCGTCTTTCATCTCCTCTCTTAACTCTCTCTCTCTCTTCTCTAACTCTCCTCTACCTCCCTCTCTCTATCTCTCTACTCTCTTCTCGTGACTCTCTCCGGTCTTCTCTATCTCTTACTCTCTCCAGTCTACTCTCTCTTCTCTCTCTCTTTAACCTCTCTCTCTTCTCTCTCTCTTATCTCTCCTCTTCTTCTCTCTCTTCTCCTCTTTTCTCTCTCTCTTCGCTCATCTCTCCTTTCTCTTCTCTTCTCTTTCTCTCTCACCCCTCTCGTTACTCTTAACTCTAACACTACCTCGTAACTCTTTCTTTCCTCTCTCTCTCTCTCTATTTCACTCTTCCTGTTCGCAACGTCGCCATCTTTCTCCTCCTCTCTTCTCTCGCGCTCTCTCTTCTCTCTCATACTACCTCTCTCGTCTCTTCTCCTATTTCTTCTCCTTCTCTCTTCTCTCCTCATCCTCACTCCATCTTCTCTCTCCTCTCTACTTCTCTTTCTCTCTCTCCTCCTCTCTTTCTCTTCTCTTCTCCACTTCTTTCTCTCTCTCTCTCTCTTCTCTCATCTCATCTCCCCCACACTTTTCTTTCCCTCTCTAACCTCTCTCTCTCTCTCTCCACTCTCCATCTCTACTCTAATCCTCTCTCCCTCTCTCTCCTCCCACTTCCATCTCTCCTCCCTTTACTCCTTAATCTCTCTCTCTCTCTATTCCTCCTATCACACTCTCCTACTCTCTCTTCACTCTTCTCTCTCTCTTCTCTACTCTCTTTCTCTCACTAACCTCTCTCCTACTCTTCATCTCTCTAACTATATCTCTACTCTCTCTTCTACTCTCTCTTATCTCTCTCTCTCTCTACGCTCTCTTCTCTTTTCTCTTCTTCGCTCTCAGTCTCTCCCCCACCCCCCCTTCTTCCTCCTCTCTCTCTCTTCTCTCTCATCTCTCTCTCTCTACTCTTCTCTCCTTTCTTCTCTCTCCTCTCTCTCCTACTCTCTTTCATTGTACTTCTCTCTATCTAACTCTCTTCTCTACTCTCTGTTCTCTACCCTCTTTTCTCTCTCTCGTGCTTCCTTCTCTCTCCCTTTATCTCTCTCTCATCTCTCTCTCAATGTCTCTTCTCTCTCTCTCTTCAACTCTCTCTCACTTCCTCACTCTTCTCTCTCTCTATTCTTCATCTCACTCACTCTCTCTTTCTCTTCTCCTCCCTCTCTCTCTCTCTCCATCTCTTCCTTTTCATCTACTCTCTCTAACTCTCTTCCTCTCTCTTCCTCAACTCTGTCACTCCTTCTCTCATCGTCTATCTCTCATACTACTCTCTCCTCTCTCTCTCCTTCTCCATTCTATCTCTTCGCTCTCTTCTCTCTCTCTCTGTCTCGTCTCTCTCTTCTCTCTCTCTTCATTTTCTACTCTAATACCCTCTCTCTCTCTAACTCTATCCCCCTCTCACCTCTTCTTCTCCTCTCCTTCTCTTTTTCTTCTCTCTCTACTCTACTCCTACTCTATCCTCTTAATCTCTCTTATCGCATAATCTGCTCTTCTTAACCGTCTTGCCCTTCTCTTCATACTCCTTCTCTTTCTCTTTCTCTCGAATCTCTCTCTCTTTTCTCCTTTCTTTCTCTCTTACTTAACTTCTTGCTCTTAACTACTCTCTCATCTCCTCCCTCTCCTCTAACTCCTTCTACTCTTCTCTCTCCTCTTCTCTCTCTCCTACTTCTCTCCTCTCATACTTCTTACTCTTTCCTTTCATCTTCTCTTTCTACTCTCTCTCTTTTCTACTCTTCTCTCTTTATGATCTCTCTCTAACTTTCTCTCTTTCCATATCATCTCTCCTATCCTCTATTTATAAATTCTCCCTCTCTCTCTCTGCTCTTCTCTTCTTCTCTTCTCTCTACTTCTCTCATCTTCTCTCTTTTGTCTTAATCTCTGCTTTTTCTCTTTCTACTCTCTATCATAACTCTCTTATCTTCTTTATCTCATCTCTCTCTTATCTCTTCACTCTCTCTCTCTCTCTTCATCTCTTTCCTACTCATCTCCTCTCCTTTCGAAAACTCTCGTTATTGACTTACACCTACTCTCTCTTCTTATCTTCCTCGTGCTCTCTCACTCTCTTCTTCTCTCTCTTTTTATTACTCTCTCTCTCTTCTAAGTCTCTTCTCTCTCTCTCTCTACTTCTCTCTACTATCTACTATCTCGTTCTATTCTCATCTCTCTCTATTCTATCGTTCCTCTCTCTATAATACGTCGCCCTCTATCAGTGAATCTCTCTTCTCTGTAGATGAACCCCACAACACCCAAACAGTATCATATAACAATATATTTATGTCTGGAAATCTATCTACACCTATTATTCACTCGTTACTCAAAAAATCTCTCTCGCCCTATATCTTACTCTCCCTCTCTCTCCTATCTCTTTACTACTCCCTCTCTATCTTCACTCTCTTTCTCTCACACATCTGGCTTCTCCTCTCTCTCTCTACCCCCCTCTCTCTGCCCCCTTCTCTCGTCTCTCTCTACATCTCTGTCTCTTTCCCTATATCCATGTATCTCTCGCTCTCCCCCTGCCCTCCCCCTCTCATCCTACACTCTCGCCCTCTCTATCCCCCCTCTCGTCTATCCTTCTGAGTGTCTGTGTTGTGGGCGCACAGTGCACTGCCGCGTTTTGTGATATCATCAGTGTGTTCTATTCAATTTATGTGATTTTAAGACCAAAATGCGTTTTGTGTGTGTGTGTGTGTGTGTAGGCCCAATGCGCCTTCGTGAGCGCATGCCGCGCGCGGCCGCGTGTGTGTGTGTGTGGTGTGTGTGTGTGTGTTGTGGGCGCGTGGGCTTTTTGAATAACTGATTTTGATTATCCCAACTTTATTTCATAGATTTTGGTCTGCAAAAACCTGTTTGTAATATCTTGTTTTCCCACAATTTATCACTGTATTTTGTTTTGTTAATACTCTCTCTCTCCTTGGTCCTCACTCTCTCTCTCTCTATCTCTCTCACTTTTGTCTCTCTCTCTTATCTCTCTCACTCTCCTCTCTCTCTCACACACACACACACACACACCAACAAACACACACACACACACACACACACACACTACACACACACATCACGACACTTGCACCCTTTTTGCTAGATGTTTTAAATTCATTTTCACCCCTCCTAGGATTTTATATATATTTTTAAAATGTCAGCATTGACACTCGATTACGTAGATGCAGATTAAATAATCAAAGGTGTTTTAGTGGTTTTTTCATCTAACTTCTTCTTCCTATTGTTTCCTTTCTTGCAACCTATCACATTTTATAATTATGTGTACTTGTATCTTCTTAAATTTGCGTAGTTTTTTCCGAGTTGTGTGTTATGTATTATAATATATTAATATTTATTGAAGATTCTCACTATAATAATAAATGACCTGCTATATTCTGTGTCCCTCTCTTCTGTTTGCCTATCACCTGTATGTCTTCTCCCCTGTTTGTTTTTAATAACGGACTTTCGTCAGTGCAATTTCCTCTGCCATGAAATTTGGGCCTGCTCTCAACCCAAGAGTGCCTTGAATATAAAGGGTTATTTTTTTCCCCCTGATAATACTCGCTCTCCGTCTGTCTCGGTGTCTCGGTCTCTGTTTATCTCGTCTCTGCTCTCTCTGTCCTCTGTGTTCTTTCTGTCCTGTCTGTCTGTCTCTCGTCCTTTTCGGATGAGACTATAAACCATGGTCCTGTAATGAAAAAACAGCACGCAGAACATGACATTGCTACGCAACGTTAAACCTGTTCCCTTCCGGCTTTCGAAAGAGTAGGCCATTGTGAGCCCATGGGAACGGATGACAATTTACGAAACGCATACACACGGGGGCTGGATGTAAAAAAGCACATAATAAGTGCTTTTTCCATTATCCTCGATATAAAATAGTAAAATACAAATAAAAATAAATAAAATTTGATCTATACAGATTAAAAGAAAAGTTTTTTAAAGTTATTATATTTTAATTAACTTTTTTTAACGTTTACTTGAAACTGTTAGCTCTGATTATTAAGGATAGTCCCTTCTCAGGGCAAGGGCTGGAAGAAAAAAAGTATGTCAATGCTATTATGTGTCAACTGCACAGAGAGCACTAAGAGTTGGTTTTGTCTGGTGCTGTAAGCTCTCTGATGACATCCACCTACCTGATTCATTCTTCTGTCTTTGAGATGTTTAATCCTTTGCTGGTTACCTAACTGAATTTCTCTGAGAAACGGGGGACGGGATAGCCTAGTGGTCAGAACATTGCGCTGCAATCTGACGACCCGGGTTCGATTCCCGTACAAGGGGAATATTTTCTCCTGGAGTTAACATCAGTGCAGACTCCACTCTCCCCAAAAGTCCTTTGGATAAGACTATAAACCGAGGCCCGTGTGCGAACGCACGCAGAACATCTTGGGCACACGTTAAAACCTGTTCTGCTTTTCGTAAGAGCAGGCCATTGTGTGCCTGTGGGAACAGATGACAGAATTGACAAAACCACATACACACGGGGACTGGATGTAAAAAACCGTAGAATGCTTATTCCATTATCCTCGATACAAGACTAAATAAAGAGATAATAATAATAAGAAAAGGGGGTTTTTTTTTCCCCAAAAAATGTCTCCTCCCCCCGGCTCCTCTTTTTTCCCCCCCCCCCCCCCTTTTTTTTTCCCCCCCCCCCCGGGAAACCCTCCAAAAAAACCCCCCCCCCTGAACACCCAACAAAACGTTTCCCCCCCAAAACCGAACCCTAAAAAAACCCCAAGCTTTCACCCCTTTAAAAGCCCCCCCCCTTTTTTTCCCCAAAAAAAAATTTTTCCCTTTTTGGGGCCAAACCAAGTTTAAGATCCTTATCCAATCTGTCAAACTTCCCCCTTGAGAGACCCCCCTCCCACCCTCCTTGGGGGACCCCCACCAATTCCAACCTCCCCCCGGGGGAAGTAACCAACGCAAATCCAAAACCAGGCTTGAAAGTAACTGGGAGAAGGACTTGGGGAAAAAAAGTACTGGAACCAGGGAAAAACCCTAATTACGAACGGCTCCCAAAGGGATAAACCCTTTTAAAACCTTGGGGTCCACCCAAAAGCCTTAACACAATCAAAAACAGTTGCCAAGCAAAACTCCACAAAAAACCATATGGAAAATAAAGGGAAATTTTTAATCAAATAAAATTAAAACCTAATTAAATTTTTAAAGGGAAACCTCATTAGCAAAAAAAAACATATAAAAAAATAAAAAAATAGAAAGGAAACCAAATTTCAAGCCAAAAACCGCACACCACAAAAACCCCTTTTAAAAATAATGAAAAACCCCTACCCTAACACCCCCAAACAACTTAAAACCCCGAAAAAAAGGGGGGGGGAAAAAAAGCAAGGGGGGAAAATAAAAGGGGAAAAAAACAGAAATTGGCAACGAAAATTTTTTGGAGGGTTAACCAATCATCTTCGTTCTTGACAAAAAAAGTTATTATTATGAATAAAAATAAATTCCTTACCACACCTTTTGCACAAAAAAATATTGGTTTAATAGTTTGGTACTACCTTTAATTCCCAAAACAAAGGCTAAAAGAATGAAATCCCCACCATATCTTTAAACAAAAAAGAAATCGATTTTTTGAGGTAATTTTAGAAACACACACAATTCGTTAAAGGGAACCAAAAACAATCTCCGAATTAAATTGGCCTTTTTATGTCAAATTAAAAATTTTATTTGGAACCTGCAAAAGCCCCAAGATAAGGGGGAAAAAATCGACCACCCCAATTTTTTTAAAAAGGGTTTTTTTTTTAAATAAAAATTTTGGCAAAAAAAACATTTTTTTTTTCCTTTTTTAAACGTAAAAGTTGGTAAAAAAATTTTTTAAAAAAAATTTTTTTTTCCAAAATTTTGCGGGGGGGGGACAAACAAGTCGGGTGGAAAACGAGAATCCCAATTGCGCACCCCCAAGAGGCCAATGGGGGGGGAACGGATTCTTTGGGCCCCCAACCCCAAAACGGGTTGATGTAAAAAAAAACAAATAAAGGTTTTTCCATTCCCCCCTCTAAGAAAAAAAAAAAGTTTTATTTAATTGATGCTAACCTAACTCAAATTCCATTAAAATTGGGGAAAAAAAAAAGGGCCCAATCCACCACCCCTTGTTCTCCCAAAAAAAAGGGGGAAAAGTACTCAGGCTGTTTTTTGAAGAGGTAAGGTTTTTTAGCAACATCAGCCATCGATTTTTTGTGTAAACCCATGAACATCTCCTCCAGTGGAACATAATTTGGTGGGTGCTTGATTGATCAAGGGAATGCAGAAAATTTTAATTTGTAGACCAATACCAAAGACCAACAAACCTAAGTTAAAGGAAATAAATACTGTTACTTGCATGTTTCCTTGCTCAGTTGTGTTTTAAGGTTTTGCTACATATAAAAAGCACTGGGTGGTCAATATAAATATATTCAGTTTTTCTCAACTCTCTATGAAACTGTCATTATTATGCTTAGGATATATTATATTTTAATATTTAGTATATTATCTAATAATTTTATTTTCCATATTTTGTGTAACTAATATTCAATTAGTTTTTATATTTGAAACTTTTTTTTGTTATTTTAAATGTTAAAAATTTTTTTTAGTCATTCAATAATACGGCCCCGAGTTTCTCCCTTTAAATATGAGCTTTGGCTTATCTAGGGAAAAAAATCAATAAAGAAACTTTTTTTTAAACTAAAGTTTGCCAAATTATGGTATATTTTTGAAATAGATTTGACTATTAAAAAACCCAAAGGGGGAATCTTTATTTTGGGAAACAATTTTTTTTATTAAAAAAAAGGTAGACCCAAGGGACAAAACCCGCCCCCAATTTTTTTTAAAGGACTTTTTAAAAACAAAACATGAAAACATTGGAATAAAAAACCTTTTGAATCAAAAAAACCCCCTATTTAGTGTAGAGGTGAAGGCATTAACATAGGGCAAAAAAAGTAAATTTATAAAAAAAAAAGTTAGAACCATTTCTTTGGTAAAAAAAAGTTTCAAGTGAACTAAATTTTAACCAATGGCAAAAAAAATTAAAAGTATGGTAATTTTGGGTTTGTTAAATAAAATTAAGATTGGGAGTTTTAGGGAAAAATTTTTGGTATTAGAGATATTAAAAAGCCGCTTTTCAAAGATAAAAGTAAGTTTTTTCTTAGGTTAATTTTCAATATAGAACAGTTTTAGAAATTGCTTGACCAGAACTGTGTTTTCACACAGCGGGAATTATGAAATTTCTCTCATGGGGCATTGTGGGTTTTAATATGTATAAAAAAACTTTGGCAATCCTTCTTTTTCTAGTCATAAAGTTTTAGTTTTGTTGAAGTTTTAAAGTTTTTTTTTAAACCCAAAGTTTTTAGTGGGCAGTTTAAAAGTGTTCTAGCGGGGGCTTTTAAACGAATAGTTTTTCAGCCCAAAAGATTTTGGCAAAATGCAAAGCTCTTAATCTATACTTTCTAGTTTTTTTGATATAAATATGTCTAGTTTCGTTCGGGACACAAGAAAAATCACCACTAAAACTCATGAGGGAAAAAAAAAATCTCCTTACCTGGGCCAAATGGAGGGGGGGGGGGGGGAGGGGTTTGGGGTGTTTTTTGCGTTGGCAGGTTGGGTTTGGGTATAGGGAGAAAATAGCCTAGGGCA
>CM054162.1:5959288-6106788 GCA_028751875.1 Rapana venosa
GAAGGCCTGTTCTTGGACTAGGCAACACTAGAATAGTGTGTTGTATTTAAATTAGGCAATGACAGAGGTGTGGTCTGTTTACATTAGGCAACCATAGAATTGTGTGTTGTATTTAAATTAGGCAATGACAGAAGTGTTACATAAGGCTAACCATAGAATTGTGTGTTGTATTTAAATTAGGCAATGACAGAGGTGTGGTCTGTTTACATTAGGCAACCATAGAATTGTGTGTTGTATTTAGATTAGGCAATGACAGAAGTGTGTGATATGTTTACATTAGGCAACCATAGAATTGTGTGTTGTATTTAGATTAGGCAATGACAGAAGTGTGTTCTGTTTACATTAGGCTAACCATAGAATTGTGTGTTGTATTTAGATTAGGCAATGACAGAAGTGTTACATTAGGCAACCATAGAATTGTGCCTTCTATTTAGATTAGGCACAGACCATGACCACCTAGTACCTCATATCTTCCAGCCAATTAGAATTACTTGTCACTTTGTGAGTTGCCTGGGGGCCTAGGGTGACTTAATGACACAGACTTGAAGCCTTGGGGCATAGGAGGTGGATCTTATCTTTGTACACTTTTCACACCTTCCTGTAGCAAGTCATGCTGTACATGTGGACAGGGAGGGATTGGAAATAACACCTTTGAACAGTCGATGGTTTGCTTGGAACACTGGTCCAGCAACTATTGTTGTCTGTCATAGGAGTCAACTATATTTACATATATATATATATATATATATAATATATATATATATATATCATCTACTGACACTCTTAGGCTAGGTTGGCATAGACAAGAGCCAGCAACACGCCATAGACAACATTATCTTGCCCAGGAAAACAACAGAAATCTATCCAAAATGCTGACACATCCTCGTTCCCCCCCCCCCCCCCCCCAAAAAAAAAGTTCAATCCCACCTCTAACACCTGTGTGATACCTCTACCTTTCTAGGAGATCCCACCATCCACAGGAATGTGTAGCCTCCTGTATTAGGGAATAGACCTGCTGTGTTTCCAAAATAATTTCATATTGGGGGGTGGGGGGGTTAACTTCTTGTAAATAAAGTAATAGATTTCTAATAGTAGTGGAGAATAGATTCAAGAGTAATCAGTTTTAAAAGCATTTTACATGGGGGGTTTTAAAGGGTGTTTAACAAGGAGATTGAAAGAAAGTGTTTAAATGGTCGTTTATAAAAAGAAAGTATAAAAGAAAGCTTTTCAAAACATTAGTCCTGGTTTAAAGGAAATTATCTTTAGTTTCTAGTAACCATTTTGTAGGTAAGATATCCGGCATGAGAAACTTTCCTATATTTTTTTTACAGTTCAACATGGTCTGTATTTCACCATTTCAAATACTGCAATCAGTTCAACATATACTTCACCACTTGAAATAAGGCAATCACTTCAACATAATTTTATATTTTACCCTTTACAGTAAGGCAATCAGTTCAACACCAGAAAAAATTTGAATAAACCATGGTAAAATGATTATTTCCTATGGTATGAAAATGCCTAGATAAATATTTTCTGGTTTTATTTTAAAGATTCAACTATATCAAGTACACTCTAAAATAACTGAAATAAAGGTTAGAAACAGGAAAAAACTGTACTCACTGTTCTTTGACAATCCATTGTAGATATCCAACTGCTAAATTCTGTTGCTGATGTACAACTGCTAAAATCCCTTGCTGGTACTGCTAAATTAGCTGCTGATGTTCAACTGCTAAAATCCCTTGCTGGAACTGCTGAAATCCTTTGCAGATGTCTGACTGATAAACAACACTCTGACCACCAAGAACAGCACAGCGAAAATGAACTTGTGTGAGAGAGTGAAGAGAAGAGAAACCAGAGTTGTGAGAGAGTGAGAGCTGACTGAACTTACTTATACTGATAGCTTTTCCTTTAGGGCTACTTAGACCACTGTACCAACTGACCAATCACAAACACTACTGACCAGCTATACCTTGGTTGGAATGATTCTATTGGACTTCCATTTGGGGCTAACTGCTGTCAATCAAACACCTTTCTAGAAGTCATTGTGATGTAATCCTCCCCCCACCCACCCACCCCCTTTTTTAAAGGACCTTATTTCAAGATTTTCATTTTTCTATGGAAAGCTATTCCTCTCAAAAGTGAACTAAACATTAAGAGAAAAACAAAACAAAAAGACAGGGAAACTCATCTTCCATTGTTCGGCTGGAGCTCCCAGGTTCACCAATGGTGAGATTATGCATATGCAACTGTTTTGGGATTGGATTTTTGCCCACTATGAAGGTATCCATATTCTGACTTCCCGGATGTATGATGGGTATGGTTGTGTTGCCATAACTCACCCAAAGCTGACATGAATGATGGGATCTTTAAGGTGCATGTTTGATGATCTGCATGAGGATATACACCAAGGAAATTAAGGCACTGGCAGGTCTGCTGTGATGTTGACAAGGAAGATCCCTTGCTCCTTGATCATATTTGTAGCCAGTGTCTGGGTGTAATGTCATCACTTACTTTTTCTTTTTCTGGTTTATAGAATAAGTTCATAACTTTTTTTAAATAAAGGAAGAGGTTTGATACTCTACAATTTTTTTTCTTTCTCTTAGACTTATAATGGGTTGGGTTTTTTTACCTCCACCATCACCATCCTAAACAACCCTCTCCCCCCCTTCCCTTTCAATAAAATTGGGGAAAAAACACTCATCAAATTCCAACTGTGAATTAAATGTTATGTTATGTTAACATTGTGTTTAGCCAGGACAAGCTCTTAGCATAGTAACCAGCACTCTCCTTCACAGAATTTTTTTAATCCCCTGATTTATGTATGTGTGTATGTGTTGGGCACTGGAAACATACACACACACACACACACACAACACACACGCTCCAGCATGTGTGTGTGTGTGTGTGTGTGTGTGCCTGTGCAGTGTATTTATGATTTTGTGCCATTCTTATGTACCTCTGTCCCAAATATGCTGCTCCTCATAAATTTTGGTTTTGCCATTATTTCTTTACCCTTTGTGTCTGAAATCAAGTCACAGCTATTGTATGAGATCAGGATGGAGAAATGAGCTTTCAGAATTGATGAATAGGTAATGAAATCACCCAAGATAAGACACCAAATTTATTTCTTTGAAGTGGGTAGGGATAGTGTTACAATGCAGCCACAGGATATGAATATTTATCGTTATGCTAATGTGCTTCTTCTGAGCTGAAAGTCTTGTCATGTAAGCATGTTCACTCCCACCTAAACAACACATAATTATGCAAATTTTCCTGTACATAATTAATTAGAGGTCCTTCAAAAACTGAATAAACAGTTATCATGTTGGACTGAATTGAATGCCCTGTATTTGCTTGGGTTGGACACGTCCACAACCCCCCCCCCCCCCCACACACACACACACACACACATTCATATACACACAGAGTGACAAACACATACATATTCACATACGCACACAAACACACACACACATTCACACACACAAACACACACTCATACAGAGAGAGATACACAGAGAGAGGGGGGGTCAAATTCCTTAAATGAATTTTTTTTAAAGATCAAAAGATCATAAACCGAGCTTATTATAAGAAAACGAGGAGGGGAGAGGGATCCAGGTTTTGGGGATGGGATGCCTCAGAAGACTCCTTGGCATTTCATACACGGACCACATTGCCAACGCAGAAGTGGAACAAACCATCACCCAATAAGCAAAGCACTGTGAAGACCTGCTGACCACAGTGGGGAAAAGTAGGGGAGGGGGTGTGTGACAAGATCAAGTGGACTCTCCAAGACTGCAGGGAACAGTGCAGAAGGGGAGGGGGGGAAGAGATGGGCCAGAGGGGGGATGGGCAGACAGCATCACTGGGGGGGGGTGGGGGCTTCTCAGCAGCCCAGGTGCTTGCCCACAACTGCCCCCAAATGAAGCCAACTGTTGCAACGTTCACTGCAGTGGCCCTAAGACCCCGGTGGGGGTTATGGAAGCAGATAACAGCTGATAAAAAAGACAACTTTTTTTATTAAAGGAAAATCATCAGTATCTAAACAGGAAGAGGGCAGGTGGTACTGTCTTCACCTGTACACTCCATCCCATCAGCTTAGTTCAGCTGTGAATACTCTGTACTTCCCAACATTGAGATTCAAGCAAACCACTGTTGGTCGTGGCTCTTTCTCTGTCTGTGGTCCATCCATCTGGAATGACCTCCCTCTGTCCCTTCACCAAAAGCCTACATTCCATTCTTTCAAATCCAGTCTCAAAACACACTTATTTCCTTACTAAAATCTCCCCTCTCATTATCAATCCATACTCTTCAATGGTTACCCCCATCTCCATCACCATGAATAGACATGCTGTGCAGGTGTGTGTGTATGTTGTGTGTAATATTGATATAATTTTTATTTTATTCATGAACGATTGTATAAGTGTTAATGATTTTGAATGTAAGCCCTTTGATTTGTTCCTTTGCAAGATTCAGCGCTATATAAATTCCAGACATTATTATTATTATTATTGTTATTATTATTATTATTATTATTATTTTTTTATTATTATTAAGACTTTTCATTTGCAAAATAAATGAATAAGAATAGACGATGTCATGAAACCCAGAAAACATTTTTAACAAAAGCGACAAAAACTTAAAAGTTTGGACTTTTGCCCCCAAAAGAATGCCATACATGGCTTAGGAAGGCTCTGAGCACCTTTCTTGCTAAAAGCAAACTAACACCTTCATTGTAGTCAGCCTCCTAGGTCCTGGATCCTTCCTTGCTCCTGTCAGTTTGTTCAGAAGTGTCTGTCTTGAGGAACAGCTTGGGGCAATCCACTCAGCAGAAATGTCTTGAAAAAGCCACAAAGGGTGACTGGGGAAGGATTACTCACTGTTCTGCCTGCCCAACAAGTAACACCCTGAGGTCCTGATTTCAATTCCCAGCTCTTGTCTTTTCTTCACAGGTGGGAGAGAAACGAACTGAATGTCAAAATCCTTCAGATGAGACTATGGACAAACACATTGGCCCCTGGCCACCCCACCCCCCTCATCCTTCTACCTTCCCAATGCAGGTACAACATCATGCCTTAATCAAGCAGACTGATTGTTGGTCAAATACTATTTGCAAATTGACAGGTTAACAAAGATTATTAAGGCAGCAAGAACTAAATCACATTCAGTTACAGGGGTGGGTGTGTGTGGGGGGGGGGGGATGGGAGAAGGGCCGGGGAAGGGGGTAATCTCTTTAATATCAAGCTACACAATACTGATAAGTCAAAGTGATAGGCCTAAGTGGATCAAACCAAACCAATACCCTTACATTACTTAAGGAGTGAATGAAACTAGTCAGATTGTGTTCTGATAGATTACTCAGATTAGCATTCTCTCTCTCTCTCTCCTCTCTCTCTCTCTCTCTCTCTCTCTCTCTCTCTCTCCCTCTTCCCTGAGGGTGTGATTGTGTGCTATTAGCCTAGCAGTGGCAAACTGGTGTAGAAGCCACATGCTGGGATTATAGCCAGGGGGGAGGAACACTTCTCTAAGTGAAGTATTTGTTGAAGCCACTTGGGGACTTGGTGAGAATGGTCACAACAGAGTGAAGTAGTGAAGGGGGGGCGGGGCCTCAGGTGACCCTTGGGGAATGCACTGATGCATGACCACTGAAGTCATTCACTACTGTGTGGGGTGAGGTGAAGACTGGATAAGGCCACTCAGTGAGGAGTCTAGATCCTCCCCAGTGTTTACCCTCTCCATTGTCTTCGCTTGCCTTACACAAGAATGAAAAGAACCTGGAGGCCTGGGGAAAAGTAATTCATACACATGTGTACACACACACACACACACACACGCACACACAGTCCTTCTGTGAGACTATAAACCAAGGCCCCTTGTGCACAAGTTAAATCATGTTCCGCTAAGAGTAGGCCATTGTGTACCAGTGGGAAAGTATGACAAAATTTACAAAACCACATAGGCATGGGACTCGATGAAAAAAGCACATAAGTAAGTAAGTAAGTCTTCAATTTTAACGTCTTTCCACTTAAAGTGATACCAGACGATCCTTAAATAGGAGACCGAATATGAGAGAGAGAGAGAGAGATAGAGAGAGAGATCTACTCTTTGTGTGTGAGTGTGCGTGGGCGTCCCTGCATGCATGCACGCTGGTGTGTGTAATAAATAGTAATAACAAAGAAAATAGTATTCTTAACATGAACAAATCAAGAACAGAAATTTTTAAAAAATTGAAATTAAAAATAACTACAATAACTACAATAAATGCCCTATAGGACTTAACAATAAACCCTTAGCCAAAATAATTGTTAACTTAACATTGTTCAAAATTTCTTCAATGGAATTCTCAGACAAGGCAGGGAGATGAGGTTTTAACTTCTCACATTCAAGTATGATATGAGTATTTGAAATATATTCAAACCCCATAAGCATTTAACATCCTTGCTGGAATTTTGTTGTGAATGCATTTAATCTTATCCTGAAAAAAATTTCCTTGGGGTTGTCTTTCTTTTACAGCATTTGTATGAATCTCTAAGTCTTCAATGTATTCAAAATACACTATTCACACTCAGAGTTGAATGTGAAAGCCGATTGTTTTGCTGATACTTTTCTATAATTTTTTAAGGGTGCTTCTTCTAACAACCAATAACCCTCTGCAATGGATAGAGGGACATGCATATTATAGACCCCTTTCATTTCATGCACCTTTTCCCTTTTCAGCCCTATCACCCATTCATTAGAAAATAATCCTATATGTGAAGGAATCCAGCAAAAGGAAACATGAATTCCCCTTAAACTTAGAAGTTTGTGAAGTATTTGACGTCAAGTATAAGTTTAGCTGATTGCTTATAAGTTATAGACTTTAAGGCAATAATACTGATTTTGAATCCACACAAAGTAATATATGAAAGAAAGAGTATGGATGATCTAAAATGAAATTCAAAGCCATGAGAATAGGATCACTTCAGCTATAAAAACAGATCGATTTTTACCAACATGATAGGACTTTTCTATTTTTAGTGCCCGTATGATGAATGCTGAACCTGCTTGATGTTATCTAAAAATGAGCCATCTGTATAAATTTTAAGACAATGACAGTAATGTTGTATATGTGAATGAACATTAACTGCCCTTATATTTGGATTTTTTCATTCTTTTTCATGTTGATATATCCCAAAATTAAAGTGAGCTTCTCATTCCAAACAAGACAAACGGAATGCCCTTTGTGGGTCTACATCATATTGAAAATGTCAGAATCTCTAAGATCTGATGTTAGGTACTTAAATTTTCACAAAAAGTCTTATTTCCCTTATCCTCATATAAAAGAAAAAATAAAGAATAAAAAACACCCATTAACAACACTCTCATCTGTCTGTCTCGTCTCTGTCTCTCTCTGTTGTTGCGATTAGATTCACACAAACATGCGTGCACGCATGCACACCACACACACGATACACACAACACACCCTCTCTCCTGTGTTGTTGTTGTGATTTGTACACACAGACCACAAACACGCTGCACACATTTGCACACACCCCTTGCTTGCACTTTCTTCCTCTCTCTCTCTCCGTTATAATCAAAACACACACTCACACACCTTGTTGCCTCGGGCCTTCTCCATTTCTCTTGTTGTTGGATTGATACACTTACAACACACACACACTCCGTGTGATGGTTGTGGCAAACCCCACACACACACACACACACACACACACACCACACACCACACCCCTTCCCTGTGTTTGTTTAGTTCAAAATTCTGATACACCCAGAAACAAAACAAAGCATCAAAATAGCAGAAAACCCAACAATTACACTCTGAAAAAAATAACAAACACTACTCCATATGTCTGTTCCACCACACCACTCCACCATAAGGGAACATCTCCATAAGTGTGCATTTACAAACACCAACACACACACAAAACACACACAAACACAAAATGGTAAAACATTAAACACCCCACTTCCAAGTGGTGAAAGTGTACACACACAACAACACACCACGACATATCCCATAAGTGTGCTTGGTACACACACACACACACACAATTACAACAAAACAACAACAAACACAAAAAACACAGATGGATTCCCATTATCAGAACCACTGTGCTAAAAGGCCCATAAATTCCTAATTATTATTATATTTTATTTAATAAAATTTAAAAATAAAAAAAAAAATAAGATAATAAAGAATGAACAACACACACACAAACACACACCTACACACACACAGACACACACACACACAGACACCACAGACAACAGACATAAAGACACACTCACAACACACACAGACACCACACACAGACATACAGACACAACTCACACACACACACACACACTCTCTCTCACTCATCTCTTGTCACCACTACACCTAGGCCCTTCTTAACCCCTCCACCCATACAAGTCTCTCCCCTGTCCCCTCAGGTAATCATCCCCCCATTCTTAAGGCCTGGCCCCTACCCTACTTCCCCCCCCCTCCACCCCTAGCCCTCCCTCCCCACACACATACTCACACATACTCACACACAGACACTATCATATGATTATATACCCCAGGTAGTATATAGACACACCCTGCCCGCATACACACACACAGACACACACACAGGCAAGAGAGAGAGAAAGAAAGAGAGAGAGAGAGATACAGACAGACAGACAGACAAACAGACAGACAGACAGACAGACAGAGAGAGAGAGAGAGACAGAGAGAGAGACAGAGAGAGAGAGTATGCTAATCTGAGTAATCTATCAGAACACAGACTAGTTTCATTCACTCCTTAAGTAATGAGGGGTATTGGTTTGGTTTGATCCACTTAGGCCTATCACTTTGACTTATCAGTATTGTGTAGCTTGATATTAAAGAGATTACCCCTTCCCCCCCCCCCCCCTCTCCCCCCCTCTCCCTCCCCCCCCCCCCCTTCCCCCCCCCCCCCCCCCCCCCCTCCCCCCCCCCCCCCCCCCCCCCCCCCCCCCCCCCCCCCCCCCCCCCCCCCCCCCCCCCCCCCCCCCCCCCCCCCCCCCCCACCAACACACCACCCCTGTAAACTGAATGTGATTTAGTTCTTGCTGCCTTAATAATCTTTGTTAACCTGTCAATTTGCAAACAGTATTTGATCAACAATCAGTCTGCTTGATTAAGGCATGATGTTGTACCTGCATTGGGAAGGTAGAGGGAGGAGGAGGGGGGGGGGTGGCCAGGGGCCAGTGTGTGTGTCCATAGTCTCATCTGAAGGATTTTGACATTCAGTTTGTTTCTCTCCCACCTGTGAAGAAAAAGACAAGAGCTGGGAATTGAAATCAGGACCCCAGGGTGTTACTTGTTGGGCAGGCAGAACAGTGAGTAGGGGCCAGGCAGTAAAGAATGGGGGGTGGTAACCTGAGGGGACAGGGGAGAGACTGTTGGGGTGGAGGGGTTAAAGAAAGGGCCTAGGTGTAGTGGTAACAAGCCTTGAGTGAGAGAGAGTGTGTGTGTGTGTCTGTGTGTGTGTGTGTGAGTTTGTGTCTGTATGTCTGTGTCTGTGTGTGTGAGTGTGTGTGTGTGTGTGTGTGTGTGTGTGTGTGTGTGTGTGTGTGTGTGTGTGTGTGTGTGTGTGTGTGTGTGTGTGTATGTCTGTATCTGTGTGTGTGTGTGTCAAGTCAAGTCAAGTCAAAATTTTATTTCCAGATGGTACATTGAATAAGCAATGCATTTGCTTTTTTTCATCAAGCCATCTATCTAAGAACAAATTCGTAATGATTATACTAAGACATTACATTATTGCATCACTTACTGTTAAATTAAACCAGTAAAAAAGAGGAAAAAATCGATAAGGAGATACATTGAAAATACAAATTACCACATATACATATACATGCACACACATACTCATGCACGCCTGAGCACGTGCTCGCTCACGTCCACACACACATTTAAATAAAAATGTTTTAAGAATTAAAAAAAGAAAATCATAAAAACGTCAGGACAGACAAATTACTTCACCTACTGTTACATCCATTCTTTCACGTTTATACTTTAGATAATAAAAAGGTACAAGAATAAAACGTTAAAAATACTAGGTATTCGTCATTACTGACAATATTACCTTCAATGACACACACTCACACACACACTGTGTGTCTGTGTGTTTGTGTGTGTGTCTGTGTGTGTGAGTTTGTGTCTGTATGTCTGTGTCTGTGTGTGTGAGTGTGTGTCTGTGTGTGTATGTCTGTATGTCTGTGTGTGTGTGTCTGTGTGTGTGAGTTTGTGTCTGTATGTCTGTGTGTGTGATGTGTGTCGTGTGTGGAGTTTGTGTCTGTATGTCTTGGGGCTGTGTGGTGAGGTGTGTCTTGGTGTGTGTTTTGTTGTTTGGTGGTTGTTGTGTTGAGAGTGTGTCTTTTGTGGTGGAGTTGCATGTGTGTGGGTGTGTTTTGTGTGTGGTGTGTGGTGTGTGTGTTGTGTGTGTGGTGGTGTCTGGTGTCGTGTGTGTGTAAAGTGTCTGTGTGTCTGTGGTGTGTGTTGTGTGTGAGTGTTTGTCTGTATGTCTGTGTTCTGTGTGTGTGTCTGTATTCTGGTGTGTGTTTGTTGTGGTGTTGTGTGGAGTGGTGTAAAAGTCTGGTGTCTGTGTTTTTGTGGTTTGGGGGGCTGTTTGTTTGTGTGTGTGCTGTGTGTGGTGTTGTGTGTGGCCCCGTTGGTGTTTTTGGGGGGTGGTGTTGTGTGTGTGTGGTGTTTGTGTGTGTGTGTGGTGTGGGTGTCTGTCATTGCTGGGGTTTTGGGGGTGTTGTGTTGTCGCGTGGTCTGTGTGTGTGTGCTGTATGTCTGTGTGTGTGAGGTGTGTTCTGTGTGGGTGTTGTTGTTGTGGTGTGGGCTGTGTGTGTCGTGGTCGTATGGTTCTTGTTTGTCTGTGGTCGTCGTGCGTGTGCTGTGTCTGTATGTTGGTGTGTGTGGTTTGGTGTGTCTGTGTGGGGTTCTGTGCATGTGTCTGTGTGTGTGCTGTGTGTGTCTGTGTGTGTCGTGTGTGTTCTGATGTCTGGTGTGTGAAAGTGTGTCCTGTGTGCGTTGTTTTTGTGTTGGGGTGTGTGTGTCTGGTTTTTCTGTATGTTGTTGTGTGTGGTGTTGTCTGTGTGGGGGGTCGTGGGTTTCTTGGTGCCCGTGTCTGGTGTTTTTCTTGTGTTCTGTGTTTGTCTTTGTGTGGCTGGGTGTGGCTGTGTTGTAGTTGTGTGTGTCTGTGTGTGTGTCTTGTGTGTTCTGTTTTGTGTCTGTGTGGTGTGTGTCTGGTTGTCTGGTGTGTCGTGCGTGTGTCCCGTGTGTGTCTCTGGGTTTTTCTGTGTGTCCTGTGTGCCTGTATATCTGTGTGTAATCTGTGCGTGTGTTTGTGTATGTGTGTGTTTATACATGTATTTATTTATTTTTATTTGGGATATGGAAAAAGCAGTCATGTGCTTTTTTACATCCCCTCCCCGTATGTATACAGTTTTGAAATTTTGTCATTTTTCATTCCGGTGTGCTTGTGTATGTGTGGGGGTGTGGGGTGTTGGTATACACATCACACTTAGGGAGTATGTGTGCCTGTTTTTTTTATGTTTTTTGTCACAACAAACCCTTTTGGGGGTTTGTGTTTTTTAAAAAGTTGTCATTGGTCATTGTCATCCCTGTGTGTGTGTGTGTGGTGGGGTGCGGGACACTTATGGGGGGTTGTCGCACACGTTGTGTTGTGGTTGTGTGTTGTGGGGTTGGGGTGTGGTTTTGTGGTGGGTGGTGTGGTTGGTGTGTGGGTTTTGTGTGTGGTTTTGTGTTGTGTTGTCTTTTGGTGTGTGTTGTGTGTGGTTTTTAAAATGTACACTTAAGGGGAGTGTGGTTTTGGGTTTTTTCTTTTTTTCATGAGTGTTAATTTGGGTTTTTATGATCTTGATCTTTGTCAAATTGCCACACTTTAAAAATAAAGGGTGTGCAACATGAATTTGGGGACTGCATTGTGGAAAAGGCCCGTGGGTTTAAAATTGGGGGTGTAAAATTTTAACCACAACAAAACACAGAGGGGGGGGAAAAATAAAATATATATGTGTGTGTGTTTTGTGTGTGTGTGTGTGGGGGTGTGTGTGTGGTGGGTTTTTTGGTGTGTTTTGTGTGTGTTGTGTTGTGTTGGTGTTGTGGTGTGTGGTGGTGTGTGTGTGGTGTGTGTGTGTGGTGTCTAATCGCATCAAAAGACAGAGACAGAGAGGTGTGCGGCAGGTGGGGGGGGGGGGGGGGGGGGGGTGTTATGTGTGTTGTGTAGTGTGCCGGGTGGTGTATTGGGGTGTAAAATCAAATCACAACAACAACAGAGAAAAAGGAGAAAAGCGTTTGTGTGTGTTGTTTTTGTTGTGTTTTTTTGTTGTTTTTGCCAGCTGAAAAGGACTAAAAGTCAACCAAAAATGAACCAACCCCCCATTGCACTGGGCTTAGCGATTGGATTTCAGAGGAAGGTCACAAATTCGAATCCCAAAAGGGATTTTTTGGACTCCCGGCCCCTTCCTCCCACAATGAGAGTGCTGGAAACGTGGGGAAAATGACACCCCCACACAGGCTTCAACCCCCTTTAACGGATTAGTTTGAGGTCTTTTCTCAAATTACATGACCAAAAATGCAGGGGTCTGTACTTCTCGGGCCGGTGGGGCTGGGATTTATTATGACGTAAGGTTTAAATATAACCCCGTCAAATAGTTCCAAAGATATGCCCTTCCACGCGCGCTTCCCTCATCCTACACCCCTAGCATTATGCAGTTACTAAACTGCTTCCCCATTCAGTGGTCCCAAATTAGGTTCCCAAATGACTCAGATTCACTTGATTTTCCACAGTTCCCTTTTGTGCCCTGTGGCGATTTTGTGTCAAAGCCTTTTTTGTTGGAGGAACCTTGTGGTAGTTCTACCTCGGGGGAGGGGGGGGGGGGCGGCAATGATTCAGTTATTGGCTGTCGTTAGTAAGGGGGTTAGTAGTTGCTGTTTTGCCTATTTAGCTCAAACAGGTACCACTGAATACCCCCTAAGTGAAGATGTGAAGATGAAGAGGATAAAAACCCCAAATGAATCTGATGTGACAAAACAAAAAGCATGAAGCTGAAAAGCACTCAATGACAAACCCAAGTGAAGTGATTGAACCATGACAAAAAACATAAGAAGTTTTACGTACATGTTTTGGGGAAAAATTAAGGATGTCCCTCCCCCTTTAGTTTTTCAGTATAAAACAACAATGAAAACCCAGTGGCGATAACAAAAGAAAAAACAAGTAAAAAATGGTGGGAATAACAAAGAAATCACAAAACAAAGCAGGTTGGCAAAGACAAAAGACACACGAGCAAAGAGGTGGCAATGACAACAAAGAAAAGCAGGAGGGGCCCTCAATGAAACGAAGAAAGCTGGTAAAAAAACAATGACAACACGTGAAGCGTGATGATGACAATGAAAACAAAATGAAAAACTCCAAAAGGTGGTGTGGTGATGACAAAGGCAACAAGGGAAAACACAAGTAAAGCTAAAGGGAGTACACAAGTAAATCTGATGATCAGACAATAAACACAAGTGAAATTGAGGTGACAAGATAACCCAATGAACGGGGTAAGATGACAATGGACACAAATGGAGGAAATTTTTGGGCAAAGCCAAAAACAAAGGGCTGATAATGAAGACAAAGGAAAAAAAGTGATAAACAGTGATAAAAAAAAAAGTGAGGTGTGTTGTGACAATGACACCCCGGACAAGCTTGATGTGAAAACAAGAACCACGGAAAGCCCGGGTTTTGACTATACCCACAAGAAAACCGATGTTGATGACTATGACACCACAAACAAGCCGATTGATGACAAGGTGACCCAGTGAAGCGATGATGATGACAATGAAAATCAAGAAAGTCTGATTTTATGGGCAATGAAATCAGAAATGAGGCTGATGATGATGACAATAACACAAGTGAAATGGCGATGATGACAAAGAGAAAAACAGGGGAAATTGGATGATGAAGGGCACAAAAAAAAGTGATGATGGATTTAAAGATAAAAAAAGGGACCTAATGATGTGACAATACAAAAAACAGTGAGTGAAAAGAATACAAGTCAACCTAACATGAACCAGCCACCAGCACGTGCTTAAGTTGATTTTCAGAGGAAAGGGCACAGGTTTTTGAATCCCCAAAAGGATTTTTTGGACCCGGGCCAGTTCCCCACCCACAAAAGTGCGTGCAATTTAGGGGAAGACTGACACCCCCCACCAGGGTTTAATCACTTAAGGGCGTTTGAGAGTCTTGCTCAAAATTCATGACCAACCCGCAGGTGTCTGTATCTTTCGGCCGTTTGAGGCCGGATTTATTTTGCAGTAGCGTGGTATAACCCCTTTAAAATAGTCTCAAAAGTATGACTTTCCCCAGCACAATTACCTCATCTATTTTCATAAACAATGCAGTTACAATAAAAATGCTTTTCCCATTCAGTGGTCCAAAATTACCCCGGTTCAAGGACCTCGTTTCCTTTTGGATTTTCCAAATATTCTGTGCCGTGGCGAGTTTTTGTCAAAGCCTTTTGGTTTTTGGAGGGACTTTGGGTAGTTGCTCCCCGGGGGGGGGGGGGGGAGAAGAAGGGGAGGGGGGAGGGGCAAATTCAGTCTGCTTGGCGGCTTTGAGCTAATACTGTCCTTAGTAAGGGGGTTAGTGTTTTCTGTCCTGCTATGTTTGCTCAGAAAAAGTACTTGATACCCCAAAGGAAGCTGATGTGTGAAGAGGAAAAACAAGTGAATTGATGATGCAATCAAAAAACAGAAAGCTGAAAAAGACTACAATGACAACACAAGTGAAGCTGTAAAAGAGACAAGCAACAATAAAATGGGTTTTACGTACTGGTTTGGGAAAAAAAAAATGGGTCTCTCCCCTTTGTTTCCAGTATAAAAACAACCAAACTAGTGGCATGACAATGAAAACAAAAGTAAAAATGGTGGTATAACAATGAAATCACAAGCAAAAGGGTGGCAATGACAAAACATCACGAGAATCGGTGGCAAAGACCCAAAAAAAAAAAGCAGGAGGCCCCCTACAATGACAACGAATAAAAATGGGGAGAAAAAACAAGACAACACAAGGAAGCTGAGATGTGCAATGAAAACAAAATGAAAACTCACAAGGTGGTGATGGTGATGACAAAACGACAACAAGGCAACCAAGTGAAGCAATGGTGATACACCCGGGAAAATTGTTTAACAAAAAAAACAAGTGAAGTTGATGGGGAACAAAGTCACACAAGTAAGCGAAATTGGCAATGATCAAAGTGGGCTGAAAAGGTTGACAAGACAACACAAAAGGAGTGATAAATGAAGACAAAAGGAACCAATTGATAATGACAGTGATAACAAAAGTGAGGTGATGATGATGAAATGACACCACGGCAAGCTGATGTTTTGAATGAACCACAGGACAAGGCTTAAAGTGACAATGCACCACAGGGCAAGCGATGTTGAGACAATGGTCCCGAGTGAAGTGGTGAGTGATGTGCCCAAAGATACCAAAAAGCACCGAGATGACAATGATACACAAATGAGGCGATGAGTGAAAAATAACCAAGTGAAGTGTGATGATGACAATGAGAAAACAGTGATTATGAAGATGAAGAACAAAAAAAGCTGTGATGGATTAATGTAACACAAGTGGACCTAATGTGATGACAATCAAAAAATGTGCAGCTGAAAAGGGCTACAAGTCAAACCCACATGAAACCAGCCCCCTTGCACAGTGCTTAGTGCCTTAAAATTTCAGACTGAAAAGGGAAAGGTTCCGAATCCCAATGGGGATTTTTGGACTCCGGCCCCATTCCACCCACAATGAGGGGTGCGTGCAAACAGTGGGAAAAGGGCTGACAAACCCCAACCTCAGCTTCAACCCAACTTTAAAGGATGCTAGTTTGAGAGTTGTCCCAAAAAATTTTCCCTGACCCACGCAGGGTCTGTATCTTCGGCCTTTCAGGCCGGGGTTAAATTTAGGGCAGTAAGGAGAGTATAACCCGTCCCGTAGTTTCAAAGCCAAAGCACTTTTCCCCAAGCAGCAGCATTTCCTCTCCTCTTATCACTAAGCTTATGCAGTTAAATAAATGCTTGTTCAGTGGTCCAAGTTTACCCTGGGCTCATAAATGACCTCAGATTTACTTTTTTGGGTTTTCCACAGATACTTCTGTGCCCCGTGGCGAGTTTTTTTGCAAAACCTTTGGGGTTGGGGAACCTTTTGGTAGTTGCCCCCGGGAGAAAGGGGGGGGGGGCCAACCATTCAGTCTGCTAGGGGGTTGAGCTAATACTGTCCCTTAGTAAGGGGGCTTAGGTTGCTTCCCTAGTTAGCTCAGAAAGGTACTAATGATTACCACAAGTGAAGTGATGATGAAAGAGGATAAACAAGGGAAAACTGATGATGACAAACAAAAAGCCCCGAACGAAAAGCATACAATACAACCAAGGAACTTAATGATGACAATGACAACCAAAAAAGAAGTTTTTCGGAATGTGTTTGGGAAAAATTAATGGCATTTCCTCCCACTTAAGTTTCAGATAAAACAACAAGAACAATGGTGATGACAATGAAAAACAAAGAAAAAAATGGTGGCGATAACGAAAACACAAGCAAACAGGTGGGAATGACAATGACATCACGAACAAATAGGTGGCATGAAATGACATCCGAGCAAAGAGTGGCAAGAAAAAAAAAAAGCAGGAGGCCGACAATGACAACGCAAGTAAGCTGGTGAAAAAAACAATGACAAAACAAGTGAAGTGATGATGAGACAATGAAAACCAAAATGAAAACCACAATGGTGGTGAGGTGATGACAACGACAAAAGGACAAAAAAAGTAAAGTAAAAGGGAGTACACAAGTAATTGATGATCTGGACAATGTTAAACAAGTGAAGTTGATGGTGACAATGATTACACAAGTAAGCTGTAAAAGTTGAAAAAAGACAACAAGTGGATGTAATTTGCAATGCAACAAAATGGAGCGTAATGTTGACAAAGACAACACAAAAAGGGGGCTGTAAATTTAAAACAAGGAAAACAAGTTGATAAAGCCTGATAACAAGTGAGGGATGTTGATGACAAGCCCCCCACAGGCAAGTGATGATGATGGGCAAGACACCCAGGGCAAGCTGAGTTTTTGGGCAATACCCCCAAAGGGCAGTGAGTTTTATGACAATGGTGACCCGGTGAAGTGGGGTTTATGATTGGGGACCAAAAAGATTCACAAGTAAAGCACACGATGAACAAAAGATATCACAAGGAGGCTGATGATGTGACAAAAACCCCGTGAAGTGACATGATGACAATGAGAAAAAAAAGGAAGTTGTGATATGAAGCCAAAAAGAAGGAGTGGATTAATGATACACAAGTGGACCAATGAGATGACAAACAAAAAAAAATTTGCACCCAAAAAAAATTACAAGTCAACCTTTAAAATGAACCCGCCACCATTGCCCTTTTCAAAAGGCCCGGAATTTTAGAAGGAAATTTACGGTTCGAATCCAATGGGAATTTTTTACCCGGCCATTCCTACCCACAAGAGAGTTGTGCAATCAGTGGGAAGCTGACACCACACACTCAGGCTTTTAAAAACTTAACGGATGCTAGTTTGAAGTCTTTCTCAAATTAATGACCAACACGCAGGGGTCTGTATCTTCCGGGCCGGTTGACGCGGGGGTTTATTATGACAGTAAAATAAAAGTAAACCCTGTCAAGTAGTCTCAAAGCATATGCCTTCCCGCACAGCATTACCCCATCCTCTTATCCTAAGCATTATGCAGTAAAATAAACTGCTTACGATTCAGTGGTCCAAGTTACCCTGGTTCATAGTGACCTCAGATTACTTTCGGATTTTTTTCCCCAAATACTTTTGCCCGTGTCAGTTTTGTGTCAAAGCCCCTTTTTTGGAGGAACCTTGTGGTAGTTGCCACCCCGGGGTGGGAGGGGGGGGGGGAGGGGTTTGGGGGGGGGGGGGGGGGGCCAACTCATTTAGTTCTAGGCGGGCTTGAGCAAAACGTTGTTTTAAGGGGGTTTGATTGCTGTCCTGCCTTTTTACTCAGAACAGGGACCACGTCCACCTAAGTGAAGCTGATGTGATGAAAGGATTTAAAAAACAAGTGTCTGTGATGACAACAAAAAGATGGCTGAAAAACCACACAATGAAACACAAAGTGAAGCTGTAAGTGACAATGCAACCCATAAGAAAATTTTATACAGTGTTTTTGGAAAATTAATGGCATGTCCTCTCCCTTTTTGGAGGGGCCCCCGTGGGGAGTGGTTTAGGGGGCCGGTCAATCGTGATCCAGAGGTCGCGGGTTCGATCCCCGCTGGTCGGGGTGTTGTGCCCTTGGGAAAAACACTTTTTCTCTATTTTCCTCACTCCCCCAGGGTTACAAGTGGGACCAGCTCGCTGGGGAAGTTCTGGCGACAGCTAGCGTCCTTCACAGGGGGGGGTGAAAAACCACAGTTTGCTTTAAAGCTACAGAAACCCGGGGTAAGCTCCGCTCTATGGGCTTCTGGCTCGAAAAAAAGGCATACTTTAATACCTCTCCACTTTAGTTTACAGTTTTAAAAAACAACAACAAGAACCATGCGATGACAAAGAAAAACAAGTAAAACTGGTGGGATAACAATGAAATCACAAAGGGAAAGCAGGTGGCTGACAATGACACATACAAAAAGGGGGGGGAATGCAAACAAGAAAAGCAGGGGCCATGACAATGACAAAGCAAATAAAGGCTGGTGGAAAAAACAATGCCAAAACAATGAAATGAGTGTGACAATGGAAAAAAAAATGAAAAACCCAAGGTGGTGGTGGTGATGACAAAGACAAAAAGGGCAACCTGAAGCTAATGGTGAGTACACAAAGACTGAAGACATGAAATGATAACACAAGTGAAGTTGATGGGTGCAATGCACACAAGTGAATGATAAGATGAAAAAAGATACACCCAAGTGGATGATAATGTTGACAATGACACACAAGTGGGGCTGAAATGAAACCCAAAAGGCCAAGTTTAAATGACTTTGGGGATAACAAAGTGAGGGATGTTGATGACAATGACACCACAGGACAAGCTGATGTTTATGACAATGACACCACCAGACACCCCCTGTTAAAGACAATGGGGACCCCAGTGAAGTGATGATGATGCAAAGAATCACAAGTAAAAACCATGAGAACAAATGATATCAAAGTGAAACTGATGACAATAACAAAAGGAAGTGACGATGATGACAATGGAAAAAAAAAGAAAGTTTATGATGAAAAGAAAAGACACAAAAGAAGTGTGATGGGTTAATGATAGCACAAGTGGGGCCCCAATGATGTACAAAACCCAAAAAAAATGTGAAGGAAAAAAGGTACAAGGGCAACCCCATGAACCAGCCACCTTGCCCTTTTCTTGCGCTTGGATTTCAGATGGAAGGTCACAGGTTCGAACCCCAAAAGGGATTTTTTTTTGGACTCCGGCCAGTTCCCCCAAAAATGGAGGTGCTGTGCAACGGGGGAAACTGACACCACACACTCAGGCTTCAACCCTTTAAGGATGCATTTTGAGATCTTTCCAAATTACATGACCAAAAACTGAAATTCGTGGCCCGGTTGAGGGCCGGGATTATTATGACAGAAAATAGAGTATAACTCTATCAAGTAGTCTCAAAAGATAGCATTCCACAGCCCGCAGCATTACCCCATCCCCATTTCACAACATTTGCATTTTAAAAAAATGCTTTCCGATTCTTCCAAGTTACCCGGTTCATTGACCTCAGATCACTTTTCGGAATTTTCCCCAAAATACTTTGTGCCTTGTCGGTTTTTGTTTTCAAAGCCCTTTGGGGTTGGCGGGAGTTGGGGTGTTCCACCTGGGGGGGGGGGGGGCGGGGGGGGGGGGGGGGTAAGCGGCAACTCATTTAGTTTTTCTGGGGCTTGGCCTAAACTTGGTTAGTAAGGGGGTAAAGGGGATATTTTCCCCGCATTAAAATCAGGAGACTTACTCTCCCCAAAAGTCCCTTCCCTGAGACTAAAAACCGAGGGACCCGTGGCGAAAGCAGCAGAACAACTTGCGCACACGTTAAATCCTGTTCCGCTTTTTTCGTAAGAGTGGCCATTGTGGCCGGCGGGAACAGAAAGGGCAGTAAATTTCCAAAACCACATTTAAGGGGGGCTGTGAAATGTAAAAAAAGCACATTCTGTTATTCCCTTACCCCGTTTTTAAAAATAAAATAAAATATAAAAAAAAATGTAAAAAAAAAATAAAAAAAAAAAAATCCTTCTTAAAATCCTTTAAAAGTTTGGAAAAACCCTTATATAAATGTGTTACATTTTTCTCTTCTCTCTCTCTCTCTTCCCCTCTCTCTCTCTCTCTCTCTAGAATAAGGGAAAAAGGCTGTACAAAGGAAAAAGTCATGCCTGTGTTAATGTTTAAATATTTAGGAACTGTTTTTTTTACCAAAGCTAGTTTTCAACTGCTGAAAAAACTGGCAACTCGAGGTAAAAAAAGCTTGTTAAATTTGTATGAAAAAAAAGCGATTATTGAAAAAAAATAAAACTTTTGATTTTTTCTTAAGATTTTTCAGCACAAATCAACCACTGTGTTATATTTCGTGGAAAATTTGGGGACTGGAAAAAAGCGCTGTAACAATTGTGAACGAACCTCTTTGCTTTAAAGCATTTTTAGGCTTTTGATAGATGTTACCAACTCTTGTTTATAGTGAAACCCCAAAAGAATCCCTCTCTGTTAAAGCTGCTGTAAGACCATTAGATATTTTATTAAGTGCTGAAAAAATTTGGGTGATGCGGTTACCTTTTAAGTATTACAAGATGCTTTAAGATCTAGATGTCAAGGGGAAAAGCACCTGGGCTTCACAAATACGTACCTATTTATGTGAACTTGGCTTTGGGGTTTTTGGCTCAATCAAGGTGTCCGAAATTGTAGAGAGTTTATCAACGTTTTCAGGCAAAGATTGATTAACTGCCGTTGGCAGCAGTGGAGTGGTCATATGTGCAAAACAGTGAAAGATTTCAAATGTACAGACAATTTATAGGTTCACAGGATGTGAAACCTTATGGAAAGCTTGATATGGACATACATTTGAAAAGAATTATGTCTAAGTTTAGACTTGGTGTATCAGACATAAATGTTCATAAATTTAGATATATAGAACATGATGATGACGACCTCAGGCTGCTATGCCCATTATGTAAGCAAACAGTGGAAGATGAAGTGCATTTTGTGCTGTTTTGTCCAGTATTAGAAGATATAAGACAGAATTACATTCCGGTAAAGTGTAGTAGACAGCCTAATTTATTTAGATTCTGTCTACTCATGGCATCTAGTCGCCCTGAGATTGTGCACAGCCTTGCTTTATATTTGTGTAAAGCCTTTAGAATAAGAGATATCTTGGTTTCTTAAGTCATATTTTTTTGTAACTGATTTTTATTGTGGTGGTTGTGGTTATACAATAACACTTTGGTTTTTTGTGCTTCCTTATTTTTCTCACTAAACTACTAAGCAGCTCGGCAGCCCCCCTTCATGTATGGGCCAATGGCCTTTTTGTGAATACATCTTTCGAGTTTGAGTTCCAGCAGATACATTCTGTTTGTTTTCTGTTCTCTTATATAATTACACCCAAATTTAAAGTATAGGCCTATTTTTCGCGTGCGTGCGTGCGTGCGCGCGTGTGTGTGAGTGTGTGTGTGTGTGTTTGTGTTTTATAATCAAAGGAAGTGTGTGTGTGTGTGTGTGTGTGTGTGTGTGTGTGTGTGTGTGTGTGTGTGTGTGTGTGTGTGTGTTTTATAATCAAAGGAAGTGTGTGTGTGTGTGTGTGTGTGTGTGTGTGTGTGTGTGTGTGTGTGTGTGTGTGTGTGTGTGTGTGTGTGTGTGTGTGTGTGTGTGTGTGTTTTGTGTGTGTAGTATTTTGGTCTGATGATCAAAGGAATTGTGTGCTTTGTGTGTGTGTGTGTTGTGTGTGTGTGTGTGTGTGTGTGTGTGTGTTGTGTGTGTGTTTTGTGTTTTGTGTGTGTGTGTGGTGTGTGTGTGTGTGTGTGTGCGTGCGCGCGCGCGCGCACATGCGCACGCTGTGTTTGTGTCTGTCTGTGGTTTTACCTTATCACCATTTGTTTTTTATGTGTTTGTGTGTGGATATTTTCCTGCTTGTTTGTTTTTAGTTTGTTTTGTATTTTTCCTCTCCTCTTTGTCTGTGTTGGCTGTGGCTGGTGTTTATTGTCTGCCTGTTTGGTTGTTGTCCTTGCAGTGCTTGATTGTTTCCTTGTTGGGTTTGTTTTTACCTTTTTGGTTTCATGATGTATCCCAAATAAGGACGGGGACTAGATGTAAAAATATTTTAAAAACCCACAAAACATACAACTACACATGAGTGCTTGCGATTTGATTCTCTCTCTCTCTCTCTCTCTCTCTCTCTCTCTCTTTCTCTCTCTCTCTCTCTCTCTCCACATGCTTTTGCATTATTTGTTCTTGCTACAATACTATGTGTGTCATCGATTTTACGTCTGTCCACTTAAAATGACATGTAACGACAGATAGGTCCTATCCAATTTCTAGCAGACGCGCATGAAATTAACATACAGGAGTGGCAAATAATTTTTTTTAAATTAATATTAACAATCAAAACAAGAAACAAAAAAAAAGCCAACCGAAAAATAGTCATTTTCTTCTGTATAGAGTAAAAATTTCCCTTGGTGAATTTCTTTTTTTCTTCTTTGTAAATCAGTCGTCGGTCTGATTGTATTATAATCTCGCTGTAGGGACTGTACCACCAACCAACCATCACCGAAATTAAGGATGAAGTTTTAATCAGTCGCCGCGAGGACTGTATCATATAATAAAATATCCGGAGCATGGTTTTTGACAGGTAACATTTTACATTATTCCGGAAATGCTTTTTCTAACGCTATGAATGATCTCCCCTGATCTAACGGAAGAGTCGCTAGGCCGAGTGTACAAAAAACATTTATAAATAAGAGATGATCATTTTGCTTTTGCTGAAGATTTATTTGATGGCAAGTTGCAGAAATAACGCCTTGGATGAGAAGAATGTAGACTGCAGAGACAGTCTCTTCTGAACACAATCTACGACAATCCACTGCTCAAGGGAACATTTACTAATTTAGCTACTGTCTTGTCGGCTCGGTAAGTTCACTCTGTCAAACGCTGTTCTTATCGTGCTGCCTGATCTACAATCGTGATGATCTGATAATCGGGACTCACTAGTAGATAAGTCTCAGAGTCTGACCACTGTGAGTGCTATTAGTACTGCAAAGAAGTGAGGACGTTGTCATAAATGAACTGATTTTCTTTGCTTGTGGACGAAAGGTCCTTTGCTCAGCTGGGCTACCTATTGCTCTAATTAATATTTGGACATGCTAAACTACAACAATAATAATGATTAACAGTTTCCATTCTTGATAAAGTTTGAACTCTAGCAGTCTCTGTCTGTTGGTGACTGGGTAAGTATCTCCCCTCTATCTTTCTATTTTCTCTTCTTATTGAAGTTATTCTAATAACTTATAATAAAGGCACTAGTACTAGTTAGTTTACTACTACTGCTGCTGCTGCTACTTCTACTACTTCCTCTACCACTACCTCTACTACTGTACTACTTCTACTGCTGCTGCTAGGGCAACTCCTCCTCCTCACTACTACTACTACTACTACTACTACTACTACACTACTAACTACCATGATGATGACAATGACTACTACTTCTACTACTACTACTACTACTACTACTACTACTACTGTCATGCACATTACTATTACCACAGTACATCTATGTCATGCATACACACAGTTTAACGCCCCGCACACACACATACAATGTTCAAAATAACACTTTCTCCCCAAAAGTCCTTAGGATGAGACTATTAAAAAAAAAAAGTATAATTATAAACCAAGGTCCCGGTTGCGAATGCACGCAAAACATCTTGTTCACACACTAAAACCTGTTCTGCTTTTCGGAAGAGTAGGTCATTGTGTGCCAGTGGGAACGGATGACAAAATTGACAAAACTGCATACACACTGGGACTGGATGAAAAAAGCACTTGAGTGCTTAGTCCATTATCTTAGAAATAAAAGAATAAAATAAATTTAAACACACACATACATATGACCAACTCTCAAAAGCCTTGAAAAGGCGCCTCATCAGTTGCTGAAAATTAATTTACAGCAGACTTTCATGTGATAGAGATTTATTCTAAGTTTAGACTCCCAGGCAATATTCATATTTTACAACCGAAAACAGTGAAAACTGAAAAGATTATATTTCTGATTCTTTATTTTAAAAAAAAATCACATTCAAACTCAAAGACAGATGAAAAAATAGTGTTATTTGTGACGTGACACAAATCATTCCTTCATGAGTCAGTAAATTCAAAGGTGAAAAAGGCTGTTAGAAGCTCTGATGTTGTCTTTGATGTAATAATAATAATACATGGAATTTATACAGCGCTAAATCTTGCAAAAAAACAAATCAAAGCGCTCTCATTCATCCTATTCTTTCACATGCAGCCAGTTTACGACTGTAATAGATTTGTTCAAATCAGAATGTAAAACACTACCCACACTACACAATTAACAGTTTTTACATATCTCAAATGTATCAACACACACTCCCGGCGCGCGCCACGCATCACATCACACACACACACACAAAACGTAAAAAAACCTTGTGCACTCGGGCTAGGTATGTGCGTGTGTATGGGTGGTTGTGATGTGTTATTGTAGTGTGTCTAGGCTGTCAGAAATGAGATGAACAAGAGGAGAGACATCTATGGTTTGAAAATAAATGCCGGTCTTTATGGCTGGATTTAAATGCATATAAGTAGGCTTTTTGACGAAGGGCGAGAGGAGGGATGTCGTCCGATCATGGACACGAAACAGAGAAAGGAGCGCACGGCCAACAGTGGCCTGGTTGACATCCTAGGTTTTTAAGCCACAAGGTATCTGCAGCAGAGCGGCGGGAGGAACGAGAGGAGTGTGTCAAGTGAGACATTCAAGAGGTAGGAAGGTGCCGTTTTGTGGAGACTTTTGTACCAGAGGGTACAGATCTTATTAGTTTCCACCTTCGTGGCACAGGCAGCACAGGTGGGAGAGATCGCAAGAGAGGAGTAATGTGCCTCAGATTTTTCTTTCTGAGGACTAGTCGAGCTGCAGAGTTTTGTTATCGTTGAGAGGGTGTGATAGATGATGCTCGGTCCTAGACCACGCCAGTACAGAGAATTGCAATAGTCCAGACAGTGAGAGATATGGAAGGATGTGACCTTGTTTGCGATGTTGCATCAGTGTGACACGATACTTTCGATGTACCTGCACTAATGCGCCGTAATTGATAGTCGCACGACTGGCAGGTTTGGGTGATGAATTTTGCATGGAGAGCGTCCGTTATCGTATAACCTACCCCTAGATATTTCCACTCAGTGGATAGAGGGACAGACGTATTGCCAAATTCTTGAGCTGTTGTTATGGTAAGAGAGTTTGAGTTTGGTCCTATAGACAGCTTCGGTTTTTATACTCGCATTTAGTAGAAACTTGTTCTCTATCATCCATTGTTTGGGATATCTTGCACGGCAGAGGGACAATATTTGTCAAGAGAAAGAAGGATGATTTTTCAGGGAGTTTTCACATGTAAGAATTGAGAGTCGTTGCATAAAAATGATGGCTGATTTGATGGACGGCTCTTATTATATTGTGAAGGGGGCAGTGTAGAGAGTGAAAAGCCAGGCGCGAACTGACGACCTGCCTGTGGGGGACTCACATTCAGTTTGCAGGTGCTGAATGAATCTTATTTAATGTAACTGTGTGGAATCGTCTGTAAGGTATGAATGTGCAACCCAGGTGAGGCTGTGTCATTAATACCAAATCGTGGTCTGGAGACGTTTAAGAAGAATTGAGTGGTCTATAGTGTCAAGGCTGCAGAACAAGTCGAGGAGAGCTGAGAAGGGATATTTGTCTGAGTCCTGAGCGTGCAAATCAGCTGTGTCTTAGGTGTGGGACTGGGTGGGATCTCGGTGCTCGTGGTTTGGCACGATAGCAGACCTGAAAAGGGGAAAGGAGATTGTGAATTGAGATGGACTATCTGAGTTGTTCACAGTGAACAACTTTTTTTCAAGGTGTACTTTAGAGATAAAAAGGATAGGTTAGAAAACAGGCCTTGTTCTCTTAAGAATAGTTATGGGTCTGAGTCGTGCTTTTTTGAGTATGACGTGTCAACTATATCAGTTTTGAGAGTGATGGAGAAATCCTCCTGAGAGATAAGAAATGAGTTTACTATTTCGTGATAGTGGTATGAGCCTGTGGAGAATGAACTGAGTGAGAAGTGAGCAGGTATGAGGATCGAGATCACATGATTATATTCGTCATTTCTTTCTGAACTTGTCTTGATTCATTCTATACTTGTTGGATGAAAGAAAAGGAGAGTGATGCCAGTACATTAGGGGATCACAGGACGGTCCGGGTTGAAAGAAGTCTGATCCAGTTGGAGCGAACTGTTGCGAACTTTGTTCAGCAGAAGAATAGAGAAATATCTCGCAGGAAGTTGGAGTAGTGGCCCTGTGAACAGTGGGTAGAGGGCTTGCCTTAGCGGATCCAGAAGAGTTAGGATGAGGGAAAAAGAGAGATTTCATGGACGTAGCATCAAGAACTTGAGCAGAGTAATTCTTTGTCCTTTGCTGAATTGAATTAGTTTTGACTTTGTGATTTGTTTTCGAAAGAGTTGTTTATCTAATTTCAGCTTTTTGTTTTCGCCCGTTGTCGGCGTTTGCGTTTGCTGTACACGGATAGCCATGGGTGTTCCATGGCGCTAGGGCCTAATCCAGGACAGAAGAGGTCGGTGGGAGGCGCGTGCTCATAGACAGTTAGCAAGAAACACGTGTTGTTAGTGTTTAGACGGGTCCGTGTCTGGTCAGGGATTAGCCTGATAGGCGTTCAGGCTTGGGTAGAGAAAGTTTGGATATCTATGGCTTGAGCATTGCACGTGTCGGGTGTGATGCATCTTTTTCTTTTATAGGCCTTGTCAATGTTGCAGAACGAAAAGAAGTGGCCGGATCCATGGTCAGAAAGCAGTTCATTAGCTATCAAGAATAGCTACACACTGAAATTGGGTGTAGTACAATTTAAAGGGGAGTTACATTAATATGAATAATGTCTACTCTGTCAAAATGTCAATTGTGGACACTCTTGGACAAAACAAATTTTTCTGCAATGATGCAAAAAAACTACTTCCAGATACAAAGCTCTGGATACAGTTTGGCAGAACCTAAGTACTAGAGTATGTTATTCTGTATCACCTGTCCCCACTACTGTACACACACACCATACACACAAAATGAACAACTTCAGATTAATCCTTACACTTAAAAAAAAAAATCTTTATTAGACTAGAGCATGTGTTTTTAGAAAAAAATCTAAAAAGAAACGAAAAAGTACAATTGAATAGTTTTTAAAATCTTTTCTTTGCGTTGTTACTCTGGAGTTGATAGCATAGCTGGTTGGAAATGACTCCAGGATATTCTGAAAGCTATTTTTGTTCTCGTAAATCAGCTGTCTGGTAAATTGGTTGGGGTGAGGGGTTTTTGTTTTTAAAAAAAGTCTGATTATATTTATATATATATATATATATATATATATATATATATATATATATATCTATCTAATTATATTATATTATTATAAAAGAATTGCATTGATAGGTTGGGTTTTGGGGTTGATGTTTTTTTTATTCCTGGGCTAGAGCTCTAAAGTGCACAAATGGTAAGGTGTTTGTGTATAATATATAAATTCATATATAACCTCCCACCCACCCACCAGCTAGGTAGCTGCATTCTGACTTCAGGGATGGTGTCAAAACACAACACCTGTATCAGTGTTTAAGTATGCTTTTATAAAAATGTCATCCATTCTTACTGGCACAAATTGGCCCACTCTTTCAAAAAGTGGACCAGGTTTTTAACGTGTGCACACACAAGATGTTCTGTGTGCATTTGCACATGGTACCTTGGTTTTAACTTTTTAAGTCTCATCCGAAGGACTGTGACGACTGACATTCAGTTTGATTTTCTGATTAAATTGGGAAGAAACGGCAAGGTTTGGAATTATACTCAGAACCTCATAGTTTACTTGTTAGGCAGGTGAATGTCTTAACCGACCTGCCAACTTCTCTCTTGATGGATTTAAACAATCCTCGTCTGCACTAATTATAAGCAAACAGGGGGTTGGGATTTGGTAGGGGTTCCACCAGTTTCTGCTTACTGTAAACATGTTTTGTCTGTTGTGTTACAGGTACTGTATGTTACTTTGTGAGGACAGCTCAAGCACTCTCATCACCAGTCCTTGTAAAACAAACAAACATGGAGTCTGAGCCAGACAAACAGACCGACATCATTCAAAGTATCAAAGAGGAACCAGAAGACTATGATGCTGGCTGCATGTCCTACCAGCACCAATCTGAAGACCAGAATGAGGAGAAAATTGAAATTAAACGTGAACTTCTACCTGACGTTTTGCCAGTCAGTCTATGGAACAGAGCCAGTTCGAAACCTACAGTGCCAAACTTTTTATTTGAGGAACCAGAGGCAAGCAGTGTTTCCCAGAATGATGCAGTCAGTGAAAACAGTCTCAGCAGCAACGGCGTTGTCATCATCAAGACCGAGCCTGCCACTGCCGACAGCAACGATGAGGAGACAGATCCAGAGACTGATGCCGTGGGGACAGCGACCGGTGGTGCAGTGCAGTCTGAGTCCACGTCCAGCACAGAGGAAGACAAGGACAGAGCAGCAGAGATTAAAGAGGTATCAAACTATTCAAGTCTCTTTCTTCTTCTAGAGTTTTCTTTCTTGAACAACGCTTGGACAGCAGCCGGTGT
The DNA here is from genome assembly GCA_028751875.1 of Rapana venosa. Lineage (NCBI taxonomy): Eukaryota > Metazoa > Mollusca > Gastropoda > Neogastropoda > Muricidae > Rapana > Rapana venosa. The sequence continues at coordinate 5,988,170 of CM054162.1, forward strand.
TGTCTGTCATAGGAGCGAAAAGATGTTGTGCTGTCGTTAAGCGCCTGAAAAGTTGGGCCCAGCACATCCAGCTTTGGCATGATTTAAGTCTGTTTTTGTTGTTGTTTTTAAAAGTTTTTCTTCCAGGAACTAAAGCGGTAAGAATTTTGAAGTCTTACTTTATATATATCTCCACCCTTGCCTCCCCCCAAGGAATTTTTGTGGTACTTTGGTATGGCATATTCAGATTTAAATTCCTTTTAAAAACATGTTCATTTAACCCTCTTGTCCCCGATCCGGCCGCTAGATTCCAATACGACCGCAGCCGACAGTTGGTGTTGCCCACGTGGGCAGTACTTTTCCATCACACACAGATCTCGTAGTTTTCACACTATGTGTCTGAAAATTGGTGGGGCGATGCAGGGAGGGTGTCAGAGGCTGCTAGTGATAAATTTAGACCACTAACATGCATGTAGTGGGGAGGGAAGGAAGAAATAACAGCCAGCGACCGTAACGCTTTACAATGGTGCAGCGTGGCGGGAAAAAATGGCGTTTTCTTTAGTAGCAGACGATTCATCTGATTAGCGAGACGATAAATTGAATGTTATTGTCTTGGAAGTAGAAACATTTGAACAAGAATTGTTAAGTGAGTCTGATATTAAACACTTGCGAGAAAGAGGAGGAAGGAAATGCTGCAGTTAGGGAGAAGAGTGAGCCTGAAAATAATGTGCTACGGGGCACATTCCTGACCTGTGCTACTAGGTACCGGCAGCCAAAATTAGATTATTTCTTTTAGTATTTAAAACCCATATAATCATAAAGATAATGATCAAACTTATAAAAAAAAAAAAAGAAGTCTCTATCTTAAATACTTTCAGAGATATGGCTGTTTAAAAATGGGGTACGCTGATGCCCTTGACAATTTCTAAAATCGTCCAAGTTTGAACCTCATTAAAATTGTACTAAACATACATACCCAGTTGAAAATGAGTATTTTAAATCTTTATAACATATATTCTTAAGATAAATAAGTTCCATGACACAAATGTATTTGGTTGATATGTACTAGGGTGTCAAACTTTGGAAAAACCACAATTTGACACATGTCAAATCTGTGAGATGTGCCAACTTTGAAGCATCAGAGCACAGTGAAAAAGACAAGCAGAAAGCTTCTTTCAGTTTAGACAGCTTGTACTAGTTATATTAATCACACATATTTTTTTCTAAGGTGTTTGCTTGAGCGAAATGGGAGAAATTCCATGTTAAAAACCTGGAGGTAATGCAATTTGCTATCTATCTATCTATCTGTCCCATAGTCTGACGACCGTGGGGGCACCCTCAAAGACTCAACAACCAGTTCCCTCCATTCCTCTCTCTGTTCTGCCTTTCTCAGGGTTTTTTTGAGTTCTAGGCCTGTCCATTCGCTGATGTTATCCTCCCAGCTCTTCCTTGGTCTGCCTCTTCTTCTTCCTCCTTGGACAGTGCCTTGTAAAACTGTCTTTGCAAGTCCTTTGGATCTTGTGACATGCCCAAAACCATTAAGTTTACGCTTTTTCACGATCGTTAGAAGGTTCTCATAGGGTCCAATGGTTTGCTGATTCTGTTATGCACGCTTTCGTTGCTTATGTGGTCTTTGTAGGAGATGCCAAGGAGTCTCCGAAAGCATCTCATCTCCACCGCCTGTACTCTTTCTCTCCAAATCTGCAGTCAGGGTCCATGATTCACAGGCACACAGAAATATGGATATGACAAGGGAGCGCATTAGTCTGATCTTGGAGATAAGTGAGATATTTTTCTCTCTCCAGATGGTGTTTAGTTTTGACAAAGCGTTATTGTCTGTGCAGTCCGCATACCACTTCTGGCTTGGATCCCTGGTCTGATACAATGGCTCCCAGGTACTTGAAGCTTTGAACTGTTTCCAGCTTCTGGTCATTAACCCTGATATCAGTGCTAATGCCGTTGGTGTTATTAGTCATCAGTTTGGTCTTCTCTGCACTGATTTCCATGCCGTATGTTTTGGAGGCCTTATTCAATTGTTCTGTTAGGCTGGCAAGCTCTTTTTCTGATCCTGCTATTCCATCAATGTCATCTGCGAAGCGGAGGTTTGTGATTGTTCTGCCACCAATGCTGACTGATCCTTCATGATGTTCCAGTGCATCAGCCATGATTCTCTCAAGGAAGATGTTGAAAAGAGTGGGTGAGTGTAGACAGCCCTGCCTTACTCCAACTGTTGTTCGAAACCATTCTCCAATGTTGTTGTTGTAGTACACTGCACTGGTGGCCTCGCAGTACAGCTGTTTGATGACTCTGATCAGGTTTGCATTGATGCTGTACAAATTCATGGTTGCCCACAAAGCTGCATGCCACACCCTGTCAAATGCCTTCTTAAAATCGATAAATATGTGGTAAAGGTCTTGTTGATGTTGAAGGTACCGCTCACATAGTATTCTGAGGTTGAATATCTGTTCTGTTGTGCTGCACACCCTGCTCTGAAACCTGCTTGTTCCTCAGCAATGATGGTCATCTGCTTGTGGCTTCAGTCTATTCAATATTATCTGTAGCATGACCTTGCTTGGTGTACATATGAGGCTGATTGTGCGGTAATTAATGGCATTGTTTGTAGATTTCCTTTCTTGGGAGGGTGATGATGAGTGACTGTGTCCATGGTGTTGGCCATTTTCCTGTCTGCCAGATCTTGTTGCAGATTCTTATTAGGGCGCTGATCATGGCTTCCCCTCCAGCTTGAACCAACTCAGCTGGAATGTTGTCAGCCCCTGCGACTTCCCCTTTATCAGCTATCTGAACTGCTGTTTCACTTCTTCTCGGAGGATAGGGTGACTGTCTGTGTCTTTGCTTGCGGTACATTAAGGACTTCTGGATCTCCTGCGTTTCTATAGTTATACAGGTTGAGCAGTATTCTGTCCATCTGTTCAGAATATCCTGGTCGTCAGTGAGACACTTCCCATTTTGTCTTGGATTGTTAAACCTTTTCCCTGTTTTTGTGCTAGTCAGGTCTTTCACCAGCTGATATGCTTTCTTGCTATTGTTTTTCTTGATGTTCTCTTCAATGTCTTGGCACTGTTCACCGATCCATTTCTCTTTTGCCTCCGTCATGGACTTCTTGATTCTTTTGTTGACTGCCCTATATTGTTCTGCTCTTTCTTTTGTTTCATTTTTCTTTTTCTTCAACTCTCTACGCTTGTCGCATAGTTGTAGGATGTTAGGTGTGACCCATGGTTTTTTGACTGGTCGGTGTTTGCCAAGAAGCTCACTTGCTTTTTCAGTCACTGCTGTATTGAAAACTATTCGTCAGTGTATCTATGTCTGAGTCTATCACAGTGAGTGCTGCAAACTTTCCACCTATCCTTGCTTGAAAAATTTCTACTACCTCTGGGTCCTTCAGCTTCTCGAGGTCAAATTTGATCCTGATGTTGTTCCGTTTGTGGATTTTCTTTAGACGTAGTCGGAAAGTCATCATCACAAGATCATGATCACTCCCTATGTCTGCTCCTGGAAAACTTCATGTCTGTGCGATGTTAATGCTAGACTGAAACCGTCTTTTCACCATGATGTAATCTAATTGGTTGTGGTGTTCTCCATTTGGGCTATGCCATGTCCATTTTCTGGATTTCTTGTGTGGGCCAAGTGTATTCACTAGCTGGAGGTGGTTGTTACTGGCAAACTCCAGGAGTCTCCAGCCTCTTTCATTTGATTGGTTATTGCAATGTGGCCCACAAACGCCCTCCCAATCTTTCCATGCATCTTCTCCTACCTTGGCGTTCCAGTCACCTTGCACAACAAGGATGTCTTTCTTGGGCGTTTGATTCAGAGCCTCTTGTAGCTGGTCATAAAATTCTTCTATAGCTTCATCTGTGCAGTCTGATGTAGGGGCGTATGCCTGTACTACAGTTATGTTAAAGGGGGTTGCTCTCAGGCGGATGGTAATGAGTCTGCTGGACACAGGCTGACAGCTCATGACGGTGTTCACGGTGTCTTTGTGAACGAGAAACCCCACGCCGTGTTCATGTTTATCCTGTTTTCCATTGTAGTATAATTTGTGGTCTTCCTGGGTCATTGTTTCTCCCATGTTTTTCCACCTTACTTCGCAGAGCCCAAGGATGTGCCATTGATATCTGGACATCTCATGTGTCAGTTCTTCCACTTTGCCTGCAGCTCTTAGTGTCCGTACATTCCAATTTGCACAGCGGAAAAAAGGGAGAATACTGACCTGCCATATGAAAAACGACCATAACTTTGAAACTATTCAATGAATTGTCTTCAAATTTTGCATGTAGTCTTAATACATTATTTTCTATATAATGAAGAGTGTTTCTTTGCTATCTTTACTACCTGTTTTGTTTTTTATTCCAAAACAAGAGCTTTTGGGGATGAGTTGACCGAGTTGTCCAAACAGAAATGGACATTTTTCCTAAACTAACCGGCAGATTTCAATGAAATTTGGACACAATCTTTTATACACTGCTCTCTATCAAATTATATTACATATTCCTGATAACCATTTCCAACTTAAAAAACAAAAAAGTACTGACATCCTTTTGAGATGCCTGTACACATTTTCTCCCCGACTTTGCTGAACTTGTTTCATTTTTTGGTTCAGGGTGTTATTTTTTCAAGTTAAGCATTGTCAAGCTCTTTGGTTTTATTCTACATATCTCCTGAAATAAAATAAAAGAGCTGTATGAAACTACAGCACACCGAGTTGTTTTTGTCAATTTCCTCAGTAATTTTAGCATTTGTCTCTTCCAGCTGTCTTTGCGAGGCAGCAGCTGTTCTCTCAGCTTGTGATGCTTTCATTCTATTCTTCCACTATAGAAAAAAGATTGAGGATTTTGCACATTCTGCACACTGAAATTAGCAGTGCTAGATAAAAATAGCTCCATATCATGCTGTATATTTTGCCATTTGATACTTTTCATGACAGACTGATGACTACAGGAAGACAGTTTTTTGGGGGGGGGGGGTTCTCAAAAGGAAAAAAAAAGTTATCAAATAAAAAAAGTCAAATTGATACTCTTTGCATACTATTCTTCTTGCATGAATTTGCCCTTGTGTTAAAAACATGTTATTTAACATATTTACACATCATTTTAATTTAATTTCTCTGTCTCAGTGTATGCATTTCTTCATCAATCACTATGTGATATCATGACAATTATGTGTGTGTGTGTTGTGGTGGTAGTGTAGTGCTGGTTTGTGTGCTCTGTGCATACATGTGTGTGTGTGTCAAGTCAAGTCAAATTTTTATTTCCAGATGGTACATCGAATAAGCAATGCATTTTCTTTTTTTGATCAAGCCATCTATCTATGAACAAAAAACAACTTGATCAATATTATCTAACTACATTATTACCATAACCAATAATATTAAAACTAACTCGAAAAGAAAAATAGAAACAGAGAAAAAAAGAAAGAAAAAACACACACACACTCACACGCGACCAAAACCCCCAAAACCTCATAAACTCATGTGTGTGTGTGTGAGAGAGAGAGAGAGAGAGAGTATATTCAGTTTGTATGAAACTGAGAGAAAGACTAGAGTAAGCTGGGTATGGTGTGATGGGTTGAGTTAACACTAGATATTACTCACTGTCTTGTGTCTACAAAGCCTGAGTGATGTATAATAGATCTGCAGCATGTGATCATTAATTACTTTGTTGTGAAATGAAAAAAAAAGAATAGGTGACATATTCATGATAATATGAAAATTGTTCTATGTTGTCTCAACAATTTAATCACTGTGATAAACATTAATCTGTGTTGGCCAAACTGATCTGAGGATTTTTGTTGAATGCAATGAAGTGACAAGAAATTTTTTAAAATACAATAAAAATTTCACACACTAAACTTGATACAAATCACAGCTTAACAAAAATGGCTTTTAAAAGTTTAAAAAACACAAACCTTTGTCAGAAGCTCATGCCAGTAAAACAAAATGAAAATTTACAAGAGGATGGAAATTCTACTTAAGCAGCTTGAATAACTGTTCAGTTTCTTTTTATTTCATTTTTACCTTGGAATTTTTATTTACTCGAGTACTAACAAGAAGAAGAAGAAGAAAAAAAAAAGACCCAGTAAAATCACAAAGAACTTCTCTACTGATATTGAATTTCTTGGAGGCAACACCTGTAGGAAGATTAAACAAAACCAAAAAAAACTTTCATTAATTATACTTCCATCTATAAAAAAAAAAATTTTTAAGAGGATGAGAAAGTAGTTGAAAAGTGTATTGCTACTTTGAAGCAACATGTAATGAAAACTACAATGTGTTGTCTCAACAACTGCTATAAGTCAGCTTTCAATCTGTGCTGTTGACGGGCGTACATGTGCGTGCGGGACCAACTTCCGTTTGGTGAACTCTCTCTCAACGTTTTTATTGGCGAATTTCTCTTAAATCGCGGAATCAATTCAATAACTAGCTCTCAAATCGCTAAATCAATGTTAGATATACCAATAAGTGGTATCGATTTCTCTCAGTTTCCCAGAAAAAAAATACAATCGCTTCAAACTAAAAAGATGTACCAGTCGAATTTGACCAGATCGTAGTGTCATACTAACAAAATAAATAATAATTTTCCGAATACTAAGCAAAATGAAGTTGTGGATCGTTTAATACAGGTCTTAACTTGATATTTAACGCGTTAACTTGCCAAGTTTGTCCTGCAATTTCATGGCGTTTAACGTATTTGTCTCGGTCGGCTTTGCTTCTTTCACTATGTTCCGCCATTTTTGTTTTTCTCACATGGTGTAAACATGGCTTGATGATAGGCCTACCTTCACTTTGATTGGCCAGCGAAGGAACTGTACTTAACCAATCATAGAGCTTGGTACACCATTGGATTCAGCAAAGACTGGGCCCGTCGAGGGGAAAACCCTTAGGCCGCCTAGCCCCCCCCCCCCCCCCCCCCCCCCCAGGCCTATTGTCTGTGTTCACTTCGCCCGATGTTTCGTATCGTGTTCCGAAAGTGGGCTAGGGCCTAACTTTAACTCGCACTTTAAACTTCCGATTTTAATTGATTTAAGCTTTTCGGATCTACTAAAAAAATTATATCGATTTAAAGCTGGAAATATGCTCTTATTCTGACCTATTTTTAAGTTGATGCAGTGCAATGAGCACATCGTACTTAGCCTAGCGATTTTCTATCCATAGGCCTACCGATTCACTAGCTAATGGCGGCTAGCGCGGTACGTTGGGAAGTGAAACGCGCTTCGATTTTTGTGAAAGAGTGGGTGTATTTGGAATTGTTTTGTTGTCACACCATGGCATACAAACACAAACGAACAACTCAGAGCACATAAGTAAACATCAATGTTTATTGTTTCATAATTTTTATCCCCATTAGATAGTTCCCAAGATCTGGCCTGTCAAAAACATGCATCCTCCCCCCCCTCAGCTCTACTTTCCCACAGGCTGAAAGAAGGGCTGCCGGTAGGCCTACCTAGTGCTACACACACCAACTGTGGAGAAATTTGACCTCCCGGCCAGTCCGCGGCATAGACACCTGAAAGCGATGCCTTTGACTGTTTTCTCATTATTACCACACTTCTGCTTTGAAACTGCAATGGCAGAAACAAACAGATATGCCGATAACGAAAATAGCAAGAAGGAAAATAAAATAGGACTCCAGTCTTCCAAGGTTGACAGGTGAGAGCAATGGGTACCCCCCCCCCCCCCCACACACACACACACACAGACACACACACATCCATAATTTGTGCTTTTTGTGATGTGATGTGACCCTGTGCCACCACTACGACTACTTCAGAGACTACCAACATTAAAATTTTGTAGGGTTCAGAAGTTCTGTGTTTTTTTCGAATTTGTCACACCTGTGCTGTGACAAATGGTGACAGTCATTAAAAATAATACACTTCTGTACACTAACAAACATGTGGTAGCATACGCAGATATGAACTGCAGTATAAAGGTCACATGTTGATTGAATATGACTTGTTTTCAAAAGAAAAAATAGTTAAAACTTCTGCCTCCTCGAGACATACCATAAAACAACAGGTGCTATGGGGCCATTGTGTGACACATCCTTGAAGTACTATTGCACATAACTATTGGTAAACGGTCAGCTGGGTATCACTTCCTTATTGACACTAATATGCTTGAACTATTGTCAAATCCATGCAGGACTTGCTGTTTTATCATATATACCATATTTTTACCTGTGATTGGTGACAAATAAGGTGACAATGACAAGCCATCTGGTGACCAGACACATAAACTTGCACCTAAATGCAAGTACAAAGACATACCTAGCTTGTGACAAAATTTCAGCTTGATAGCTTGTCATGCACACACACAATTGTCTTAGGAGTAAAGTAAGTCAGATGGAGGCAGAAAACCTTCAAAGAATTCAAAATCTACAGGCAGTTTAGCTCTGTAGAATCCAACAACAAGAGGGTTAAATTTGATGGTGATGTTGACTGGTACAAGTATTCATGCTTTAAACAGCCAAATGATCTGAGAAGTGGGTATTAGCATAATTTGCCTATAGATCTATGCACTAAAGATAGTCCTCAGGTATGCCAACCTCAATCACACTTGCTAGCTTGAAGTTCTTCTTCTTCCTTTTTTGTCATGTTTCTCCCAGGGGATGTTTGACATTGATGAGCCTTCTCCATCTTTCTCTGTTTTGAGCTTCCTCCTTATTTATGCCCCTTTCTCTAAGATCATCTGCAATACAGGTAGCCCAGGTTTTGCTATGTCTTCCCTTTGGTCTCTTTCCATCCACTACAAGTTCATTGCTCTTTTTTTGATGTGGTGGTCTACTTTCCGTTGAACGTGCCCAAACCAGCGCAGTCTATTGCTACTAGCTACAGACTTCAGATCATCAACTTTGCACATTCTCCATAGTTCTTTATTCATGATCCTGTCTTCCCATTTGATCTTTGTCATGTAGCGTAGCATTCGGTTTTCACAGCTCTTCAACAAACGTTCAATGGTTTTTGTGAAAACCCACGTCTCTGAACCATACAGGAGAACAGGTCTAATGCAGGCCTTGTTTATCAGACAGTGTCTCTCCAGTGGGATTTTCTGTTTCCGAGCAGACTTGCAAATTCTTTCATTTCTTCCAAGCACTCACAATCCTGGTTCTGACAGCTAACTCAGATTTTGCTTCGCAGCTCATCATCTCTCCTAGGTAGCAGAATTCGTCTTCTTGAAGTTAAAGGGCAAAAACAGATTTTCTTTCGAAATGAAGAAATTTTTGCTTTATCTTTTTTGTTGTTTTTTGTTTCTTTTGGGGGGTTAGGGAGGGAGTTGTAATCTTTCTGATAAACTACAAAATAATAAAATGACTTGATGATTGACCCTTTCCGAAAGGTGGAATGAGTTTTAATGTGTGCTGTGCATTTGCCTTGGTTTATAGTCTCATCTGAAGGATTTTTGTGGGAGTGGAGTTGGCACAGATGTTAACTCCAGGGGGAAAAATCCCTTTGAATGGGCATCTTGGTGGTATCCCAAACCTGGGATTTATTTAGTTTTTATGTGTTCTTTTATATGGACGATAATGGAATTAGCACTCACACTTTTTTACATTCAGTCCCTATGTGCATGATGTTTTGTAAATGTTGTCATCTGTTCCCACCGGCACACAATGACCTACTCTTTCGAAAAGCCGAACAGGTTTTAATATGTGCACATGATGTTTTGCGTGCGTTCTCACACAGGGCCTTGGTTTATATTCTCATCCAAAGGATTAATCCCAGGCCATTTTTAAAAAATTTATTTTATATCGAGGATAATGGAATAAGCACTCATGTGCTTTTTTTTACATCCAATCCCCGTGTGTATTCAGTTTTGTTAATTCTGTCATCTGTTCCCACCGGCACACAATGGCCTACTCTTACAAAAAGCGGAACATGATTTAACATGTGCGCAAGATGTTCTGCGTGCATTCGCACGCGGGACCTCAGTTTAGTCTTGTCCGGAGGATGACACACATGACCATCAGACTGCAAGTACACTGCTCTAACCACCAGGTTACCCTGTCCCCTAAAGGTCACACATTTTGGAATTGTTTATCTATTCATTCACTTGTAACTGATGAACATGTCATGATTAAACTCGTATAATATTGTATGTATCCTTTGTTTTCTGCAGTTCAAGGTTGAATTACAGTGGTCGGAGGAAGAAGATGAGGATTCATCGCTGGATGAGCTTCCAGTGTTCTACAGCACCGGCCAGCCCAGGTCTGACAGCACCCCAGGGTCTCACTCCACTGCTGGCCACGTGTGTCAGCATTGCTCCGCTGCCTTCAAGCATTTTCGCCATCTGAAAGTACACATGGCGTACGTCCACAAGATAAAGCTGCCAGCTTTGTCCGCTGTTCCCGATGGTGCGGACGATCAGAGCAATGCGAGCTCCGGAAAGTGAGAAGAAGTGTGAAGCAAAACAAGAAAGACTCTGAACCCAAGAGAAGACGGCACGTGTGTGATGTCTGCAACAAGGCATTCGTTAGGACGACCCACTTAGCGGCTCATAAATTGATTCATACGGGTCAGAAGGCGTACAAATGTGACGTGTGTGGGAAGCCTTTTGCACGGCCTGGCGACTTGAAGACGCATAAAATGGCTCACGCCGGGGAAAAACCATATGTGTGTGACGTGTGCGATAAAGCTTTCACAAAGTCCAGCAACTTGAGGGAGCATAAACTGATTCACACGGAGCGCAAGCTGTTTGCCTGTGATGAGTGCGGCAAAACTTTTGTCAGGGCTCGCATGTTGAATTCGCATAAAAAGATGCACACGGATCAGAATCCAAATGTGTGCAAGGTGTGTAAGAAATTCTTCATCAGCTCCACCCACTTGAAGATCCACATGTACACTCACACAGGGGAGAGGCCTTACAAGTGCCCCCACTGCAGCGCCGATTTCAACCAGTCCAACTGCCTGCAGGTTCACATCCGATCAGTTCATTCAAACAACAGACCCCATGTCTGCGACATCTGCGGGGCGTCCTTCCCTGAGAAAAGCACCCTAGCCAAACACAAGCGGATCCACACGGGAGAAAAGCCATACACGTGCGACGCGTGTGGGATGGCCTTCTCCTGGCGTTGTGCCTTAAGAGTTCACCAGAGGATCCACACCGGGGAGAAGCCTTATGTGTGCGACGTCTGTGGGACGGGCTTCTCCCGCAGTAACAATCTGAAAAAGCACAAAAGATCCACACCGGAGACCGACCTCACGCCTGTGACATGTGCGGGGCAAGTTTTGCCAGGAAAGACACTTTGACAAAGCACAGGAGGACCCACACGGGTAAACCACCTCAGGTGTGTTCAGACCCAGCTTCAAGCACCGAACCCATGGATTTAACTGTCACAGCAGAGGGGTTATGACCTTGGGAAAGACAGCAGCATCAAAACAATAAGATAGAGAGTAATGATATTCACACTTTGTACTGTCAACATTTTGCTGTGTCAAAAATAATTCAAGATTTCAGCTGACCACGAGGCTAAACACTCGCAAACTGTCTACAAATGGAAGTGGGGTTTTTGTGTATGTGTGTGTGTGATCAATTCATGTACTCAGGCAGGAGGATGTGACTCCATTCTGGTAAAGTTCATGGCAAAAGATGGTGTCTGTAAGACTGTCAACAAGCAGAGTTCATCGTCACTTCATCTACTTTGGCCCAAAGCACTTGGTTTCCAATTAAGAAATCTGTTCAGGTTGTGATCATGTGTTGTCAGAATGTTACCTCTCATCATCTTGGGCCAGTCCAATTTTCCTGTAAAAGTTATTTAAGTTTTACATTATCAGGAAATAAAAAGCGTCTATTTGTGAGCTGTTGTTTTTTGGGGGTGGGGGGGTGGGGTTTGCTCCTTGGCTAGAGCTCTGAAGTTTACTAATTATGAGGTTTATGCATATGCGACCATCACCATTTAAGTAACCGTATTCCAACTTCAAGGCTGTGTCTAAATACACCTGTCTGCATACTGGGTATTTATTTTTCTTGTCATATGTTCCTACCAGCACACAATGGTCTACTCTTTCGAAAGGTGGAACAGATTTTTAACATGCACAAGATGCATTCACACACAGGGCCTCAATTTATTGTCTCATCTGAAGGACTTCTTAATGAGCTGATTTTAGAACTGATAAAATCAGTGACGGTCAACTACAGTCATTTAATTTTGAAGCAGGGAAGTGTAGTTTCCTGTAGCTGTTATCGCCAGCCAACCACTCATCTTGAGCAGTCTTTTTATTCAGCTTGAGTGACAAACGCTATAGCCGAGTGGTTAAGACCTTTTGACTTCTATCCCATGGGCTCATGAAGTTGTTGGTTCAAAACTCAGTGGCATCTGGATGATAAAGGGTGGGGATTGATATGATCTCCCAGATCAACTTCAAGTGCAGATCTGTCTCAATTCCTTTCATGTATATATACACACTTGCAGAAGATCAAAATATGCATGTTAAAGATCCCGCCGTTCATGTCAGTGTTTGTTGGTTTAATTAAGGGGAACATGAACAACTTAGCATACATCCCTGAAGTCAGAATGCAGCTATCATCATGGTGGGCCAAAAATGGTTGCATACTTAATATCACACTATTAGTGAAGCTCAAAGCGCTAGCCAAGGAACACAGCAACAAAACACCAAACCATAAAAAGGAACAGACTGCATTTGTTTGTTGGACAGTCTGGTGTGTCAGCTGAAGTCTTGTAAATTTTTTGGGTCGCCATTTTTTAATATCGTTCAACTGCTGAATGGTTTGGGCTGCAACCACCAGTTACTTTTGAGTCTGGCAAGCTCAATTGTTTATCAGTTGGTTTTTTTCTTTTTTTCTTCCTGGTGATGGAAATTGAATCATATTGTCATTTGTGTTGTAATAATACTGGGGTTTTGTTAATTGCATTTATGATCCCTGCAGACTGTGTTAAAGATTCTTCTGATTACCAAGGAGAAAAAGTATTGTTATAAAGCAGCAGTATCATGTTGTTTCCTCATATCTGTGTTTGAAATACGTTTTGTCTGTGGAAAAGGGTTTTTCCTCTACACATTTTTGTCAGGGACATTTTTTTTTCCCAGAGCGTTATCTTATGAGCTGCACATGGGACCTCCAAGTGCCAGGGTCTTTATTGAAGATTTGCATTCAGACCACCACTCACTGTTGATTTGATAGGAGTGCATAGGTGGAAGAGGGGGTGGGTGGGAAGGTTTGGTTGTAGGTGGGATTTGAAGTGAAGACCTCACTGTGTAGACAGGTATTTGCCATTTCAATATTTGAAAAGTACCTTCCAGACTCAGATTGTCTCAGCATTGAAAGATTTGAATATATCTGTTGGCTTATTCACTCTTGCTTCTTAGTATTGAGATATAGTCATGTGTGTTCAGAATGTGTGTATTGTAAACCATTTTAAATCACAGCAGGTTTCTCTGCGTGAAATTTGGGCTGCGCTCCGTGGGGAGAGCTGTCGCCACCACTGGCACCTACCGATTATTATTTGCCCCTGTCTGTGTGTCTGTTTCCCTATACAAAAATGGCTTTTTAAAACAGAATTTTGCTAGGGACACTTATCTTGCTGTGGGTTGTTTTATGTGCATTGGATGCATGTTGCTCAGAGGACCTCAGTTTATCATCTCGTCCAAAAGACTCTCCCAGACCACCTCTCCAGGTCTAGTAGAAGGGCAAAAGTTCAGACTCGAACCTGCGCTTTTCACTGCACTCGCTAGGCATTAAATTACCTCTTGACCACTGGTCCATTTGTGTTCAGTAAAATGAGCAGCAATCGTAATTATGGGCGATTTATTCCGATGTACTCCTTTGTGTTACGTTATCTTTGCAAAAGTTTTTTTTTTGGGGGGGGGAAGCATTTTCACTATACAAAATATTTGATTTGATATCCAAGATTTGTTTGTACCTGTGAACATGTAAATGTTTCAACATTTGTAGAAGATGAAATTTTGGAATGAGAAAACAATCGTCTTGATTTTACAGCAGTAAAATCAATAAATGTAAATGGTGGTTATGAGAAAAAAAAATGTCTGAATTTTTACTGCTGTGAAATAATGTGAATGGTGATAAAAAGTTGAACAAAAAACTCGAAAATGACAGAACAAAGGATAATAATAATAATAGTAATAAAATTTTTAAAAACCTCCGGTTCTTGAAAATGTGTATGTGTGATGGACAGCAAGGAAGTTGATTTAATGAATTCTCTCTCTCAAAAAAATTTTTTAAAAGAGAAAACAGCATACGACTCATGAGTTTACCATTATTGCTTTTCTTCCACACCTAAAACATAGCTAAAGTAACACACAGTCTTCAAGATAGTTTTTACAGGATTTCAAGGCACCACCCTCAAGGTGCTGGCCCCTGGAGAAGCTGAGGTCCGACATCTCGCTCCCCAACAACCACATAGGTGATAACACCTTTACCCGTAGTTTTAGAATACATGTAGGCCTGTCTTTCTCACTGAGGGTTGTTTTCCTGCACTTTGCTAAAGAAAAGTCGCATTCTTTTGAAAACAACCAAAAGCTTTGTGCTTAGAGCACCTTGAAGAAAACAAAGTAATGGTTCGCGTGCGTGTTTGCGTGCATATCAAGCGTATTATGTATTCTTAAGGAAAACAAAGTAATGGTTTGCGTGTGTGTGTGCGTGCATATCAAGCGTATTATGTACTCTTAAACTAGGTAACTAAAACCAAGATATATTGTTATTCAAATCAGTAGATCACTACCTCAATTTAATTTGAGGTATAGAATTATTGTTATTTGTGTGCTTGTTCTGTTTCTCCATTGATATTATTTATTCAGTCTTGAATAAAAGCGGATTTGTGTTTTTGCAATTTTCTGGTCTTTTGGCTGCTGTTGGTACACATCAAATAAAGGTTGTATAAGGATGTCTTATGTCAAACGAAGGCTGTATTATAGTTTGTTGTTTTTTTATGAAGACTGGATCCCCCACCCCCACTGGACATACATTTTTCTGGTTTGAATTAATCCTGTTCTCTCCAGCTGCTTTCTGTACTTCTTTCTTCAATATCCTTTTCAACTCCATAAAGCTGCTTTGAAGCTACATGAAGGTGAAGGCATGGCTACCTGTACGCAGGTTGTCACACCCACTCCCAAACACACATGGGGGAACAGATAGCCTAGTGGTTAGAGCATTGCGCATGCGATCTGTCAACTCGGGTTTGCATCACATTCAAGGGATTTTTCCCTCTGGAGTTTACATCAGTGCTGACTCCACTCTTCCCCCCCCCCCCCCCCCAAAAAATAAAAAATTCTTCAGTTGAGACGATAAATTGAGGTCCTGGTGTGAACACATGCAGAACATCTTGCACACACGTCAAAACTGTTCAGCCCACTTTTCAGAATGGTGGGCCATTGTGTGCCTGTGGAAACAGATGACAAAATTTACAAAACTGCATACACATAGGGACTGGATGTAACAAGCACATGAGTGCTTATTCCATTATCCTCAAAAGAAACAAAAAACAACAAATACACACCAGCCCTGTATGCAAAAGTCTGCCCCCAAGGTTAGACAAGTTGGTTGTTTTGTTGTTTTTGTTTGGGGTTTTTTTTTTTTTTGGGGGGGGGTTGGGGGGAGATATGTGCCTATATACACAGTGTTCACTGGAGTTGAAAGCTTCTGAGTGCAAAAGGACAAGGTAGAGATGGACAATGATAAAAGGGTTGATACCACTTTCCACAGTGTACTCCTGCATAGCAAAATTAATTTAAGTTAGAAAGGTAGGCTGTGGTGTATCATCGATATTTGCCTTATCTAAGCTACACTATTTACACAGAAAGAGCCTCAAGCAACATGACAAGAGTTAGAAAACTGGGGCAAAGATGAGAACGTTACGGGGTTATATATTACCGACTGCCAGTTCTGATGCCTCAATTCACAGGTTAGCAGCAACTGTAACCTTTTTCTTTGAAACTGACCTCTACACCTAATACAACACTGCAGACCATGTGTCACTGAAAGCTAATCAGCTCACTCTACTCCTGATTGTAATTCATGGGAATAACTCCTTCTTTTTTTAAAAATGTATTTACTCCAACATGTAACTGATGGCTAGTCAAAAGATAAGGACAAGCCAAACCTTGGAAAGGCTCAGGAACAGTTAAAAAGAAAACAGCCGATTGCTTCTACAGGTCAAGTGACTTTTTCTTAAGATAGTGTACATTCTTTTGGGGTCTACTACTCAGTTACAGACAAGCCTCCAAATGCAACGCTTTAGTTTCGTCTCTAGCGTCCTTCACAGAAAGGATCCAGAAAGAAGTGCCCTGCTTTGTGGACCCAAAAGAAGCCAAGTGCATGGTAAAGCAACTCGGTTTATCCACAAACACCCAAGTGGCCTCTTGGTTGTACTCCCATGATTTAAGGTGGGGCCTGATGGATTTAGGAATTCCTGGGAATGACTGACAAAACTGCATCAAGTTTACCATTTTTTATAAAACACAAAAAATCACAAACAGGGGTTGGTTTGTGACATCAGTTACACACTCACACACGCTGCCACTATCGATCAAAATCACTTCACTCAGACTGAAAATGTCAGGAGTTTATTCATTATTATCTCTCTAAAAATTATTGCTAAAAAAAAAAAAAAAAAAAAAAAAAAAAAAGGAAAACCATACACAAATACACCTTCCCTGCTTGCGACACTCAATACATAAAAACAGCACGCAGACACCCATCATGCAAAAAGAAAAAAACAAAAAGGAAACAAAAAGAAAAAGGACAATCTAAGAAAAAATGTATTTTATTTCTTTATTTTTAGCATGATTCAAATCAAACAACAGCGCTCAACATCATTCATCCGCCATTGCTGCTGATCAGCTGAATTAATTTAAGTCACACAAACGCTCTGTCCTCCGTTTTCAGCATAGAGAGAGAAAAACGAAACAATCTATCCGCAAAACAAGCTAAAATACTTTTGAGTATGAAACTACTACATTTCAGTTTTGTTTCCCTGCAAAGGATAAACCTGAATTCATTCTTGGAAAATGCAATCTTTTCTTTGAGCGGATAATCTTTGCCACACACAAAAAAATGAAAAGAAAAGAAATCCCTGATGAAGAGGAGTGTTTAGACAGAGCTGAACTGAGTCAAGGCCAGACTTGTGTCTAAATTATGACAGATGATTCAATGATGGGCATTTTAAAAAATAATGAAATCACACAACAATATAGATCTCATCAACAGATAACAACCAACCAACAAACAACAAAAAAAGAAAAAAAAAAAGGTGGGTGTAGAGAGAGCGAAATAAGAATGACAGAAACGGAGGCAGTTGTCAATAAGGCCTAGCGTTTGTGCTCTTGTGCATGGTGATTTGAGAGGGGGGAAAAAAAGGGCCTGAAGTGCCAAAAGACAGGGATAAAAAAAAAAAAAGTTAAACAAGTTCACACTTTTTCGCAAGATGTTTGATATTGATGCTTTATGGAGGTTGTTCTGACAGTTTGGGGGGGAAAAAAAGAGGGGGGGAGGGAGAATGGAGGGGTGTACGGAGCGTGTCCAGAGTTAAGGGTGTGTAGAGATCACCACGCATCACCACCGTCAGTCGGGGAGTCTCTGCATAGCTGCCGTGGGAAGGTCGCCCTCTACCCTTCCTCCTCCTCGTCCGACTCTGCACATGTACACCATGGATCGTTTCATCACAATTCAGAAGCTGTAACTGAGCTTTTTTTCTGTGTCTGTTTTTGTCCTTTTTTTTCAATTTCTATAGCGCTCAGGGTCTGGTTTCACCCTTGAAAAAAATCAACGCTGACACTTATTTACTTAAATCAACATGGTACAATCTGACAGACATATTAAAACCAAAAAAAACATTGGTAATACTTGACTGTTAACCGATACGGATTACCTTTCTTTACAGAGGAAAAAATGACATCTCCCAAAGATCAAATGTTGTGCAATCTTTTTTTCTTGTTTTTTAGAAGGTGTGTGTGGGGGGGGGGGTTTTTTTTTTTTTAAATGAGAATCCATGTAAGAAAAGAGACAACTCAAAAGCATCAGAGCGAATACAGAGCAAGACACAGGAATTTTCTTCTTCTTTGAACGCTCAGTAGATGGCAACTACTGTTGTCTGTCACGTGAGTGAAAAAGCGTTGCGCTGCTGTTAATTAAGCGCCTGACAAGTCTGGAGGCCCGGCACATCCAACTAAGGCACGGGAGAGAACATCTTGTGAGACTGACAGGAATCCACCAGCTAGGATGTATCTACTAAACGGCAAACCAAAGAGAACTCGGCCAGAATCAATCATCATCCATGATGGCTGTGCAGAACTCTAGCCTATTCTGAGTCATCATCATCATGATGCTGTGCCCAATTAGGTCAGGATCGTTATCACTATTTTGCCCATTTGCTCCCAACCCACCTGACCCACAGTGCGCAAATCCAGCATGACTGTGCCAAAGGTCCAGGGCTAAAATGAGTGTGCCTCTTCCTTTTTTATCAAGTCCAAATGTGGTCAGTTCCTGCTATGATTAGCACTGGCTGGCTCCAGCTGGGCTGGGATAGAGAGGATAGCAGCTGAAAGTGGGGCAAACTGACAGCTGTGACCCCTGGGGTTGGTGTATCTGCACTTCCCACCACCCAAAGTGAAAGCGAACCGTTCACACCAATCATCTCCGAAAATGATAACATTACAATCTTATTTCAACACTCGGTTCTGGCACCCTGCAAATGGACATCTATTTTGTTAACCATTAGATTTCCAATGATGTTAGACCATGCTGAAAACACCAGCCAATTCTGCCCGATTCACCAGTCCAAGATTTAGAGAGAACAAATGTATAAGTGACAAATAAAATTAGGTGACCAGAAACGAATAAGAAAAGTCACATAAGGCTCACTACAAAATGGACGCCCTGTGCCCATCCCAGAGTTTACAACCTTACAACTAGCAGCCATATTGACAGAGCAAGGAGAACACCTCAATGACTGCAAGCAAAGAAAAAAGCCTGCAACCCCCCCCCCCCCCCCCCCCCCCCCCCAAGAAACTAAAAACAAACAAAAAAGACTGCTTACAAAGTAGCAGGCAAACAGATGGGAGAACAGCAAACAATCAGCAAGGAAGAGAGGATAGAAAGAATAGCAACATTGGGTGAAAGAAGAGGAAGATTTAGCACGTTTTGCTTGTGTGACAGACAACATCAGTGAAGAAGAAAGACAATACCCCAAAAGTTAACCTGACCACTTCCAACACGATGTAAACTACCACTGACTGCACAACAGTGATGACTGACCTTCTTCGGCATTCTCCAGCCACTCCACGAAGGCCTTCATCTGCTCCAGGAAGATGCTCTTGCCCTTGGAGCTGTGGGCCTGCTTGTGCCAGCGCAGAATGGTGTCCTCGCTCAGCACGTCCGCTGCACACACACATAGTACAGCCCATGTTTATGAACAAGCTTCTACACACAGCCCATGTTGAACAAACTTCTACACACAGCCCATGTTGATGAACAAACTTCTACACACAGCCCATGTTTATGAACAAACTTCTACACACAGCCCATGTTGATGAACAAACTTCTACACACAGCCCATGTTTATGAACAAACTTCTACACACAGCCCACAATTACTGACAAACTTCTACACAGCCCGCAATTACTGACAAACTTCTACACACAGCCCATGTTTATGAACAAACTTCTACACACAGCCCATGTTTATGAACAAACTTCTACACACAGCCCACAATTATGACAACTTACACACAGCCAATAACAAACTTCTACACACAGCCCATTTATGAACAAACTTCTACACACAGCCACAATTATGACAAACTTCTACACACAGCCCACAATTAATGACAAACTTCTACACACAGCCCACAATTACTGACAAACTTCTACACACAGCCCACAATTACTGACAAACTTCTCACACACACATGCCCACAATTAATGAAAAAACTTCTACACACAAGCCACAAAAGCACAAACTTAAACAAACTGACAACTTCTACACAAACCCCACGTTACTGATAAACTTCTTCTATTCCACAGGGTTCTCACAGAACTTTTGAATGTAAAATCCAAGAACATTCCATTGAACAAACCATCAAAAAAAGACTTCAACAGAAAGCAAAGTACTTGAACAAGACTGATCACTGTATATTCAGACATTAATCCCCCCCCCCCTCCCAAAAAACAACTTTTCCAGTACTTCAAGGTTAGAATATTTCATAAGCACGGCTGCCCTTAAGAAAAAAAAATGCACATCTGTCAAGTATCATTCTTTTACAAATTATTGAAATCTTATTTTTCCAGGTCTTTAAGAAGATTTACCAAATTTCTTTTGATGTGGTCTTTAGAAGACACAAGACAAGCAACCAATGACAAGTGTGCACTCAGACACTTCAATCATCAGTTCAATCAGAACTCTAGCCTATTGGGATGGTCATCATTGTGCAACAAACAATTCAGCAAGATGTCGGCATCACCACCACACAGACAACTGCAAGTATGCCCTGAGCATTTGACAGTGTCATGAAATATGAAAAAAAAGTCATCAAAATGTTTACTTTTCTTAGGGCGATTCTTAAGGGCCTGCTGTTTTGGTGCCTTTTTCCCACAATAAATGACAAAACTGCATAAGTGAAACTACAATCATGACTATTCCCTGGCTATTAAAATTTTTTTAAAACACCTAACTAAAGAAAGACTTTCATTTATCTGCTACCAGCAAATGTCTGTTATGATAAGCAAAACCTGCCATGAATGTTCACACCGTTTCATGCAAAATTATGTCCATGGGCCAGTCCAAGACCAAAAAAACCCTGAAATGAAACCCCTCCACCCTCAAAAAAACTATCCTTCTTGAAGGTGAGAGGAGCACAATTACACCACACACAAATTACTAGAGCAACATACTATGCGGGCATCTATAAATCAAATCCAGCCTTCTAAAAAAAACACCCACCTATCTATACCTGATAAGTACAACAAATGACAAAACAAAAATTGCTGTCTTCAGTGTTCAATGGAAAAGAAGAAGAAGAAAGCATGAAAAGACAGGCAGAGACTCAAGATGACACAGGCTTGTAAAATGTTACTGGTAATAAAGAAGCTACCACAGAACAGAACAAGACACAGCAACCGATGACAGGTGTGCACTCAGACACTTCAATCATCAGTTCAATCAGAACTCTAGCCTATTGGGATGGTCATCATTGTGCAACAAACAATTCAGCAAGATGTCGGCATCACCACCACACAGACAACTGCAAGTATGCCCTGAGCATTTGACAGTGCCATGAAATATTTTTTTAAAAGGGGGGGGGGGCTATTCTTAGTGCAATTATTTGGGGCTTGCTGATTTGGTGCCTTTTTTTGTGTCCCAGCAAATAACACTGCATAAGTGAAACTGCTATGACCATTCCTTGGCTAATAATAACAAATTAAAAAAAAAAAAATTCTTAAACCCTGTCTTTCATTTATCTGACACTGGCAAATGTCTGTAAGCAAGACGTTCACATCATTTCATGAACTTTCATATCATTTCATGCAAAATTATGTCCTTGGGCTAGTCCAAAACAAAATGTCCCATGAAATGATACCCCTCCACCCCCAAAAAACTAAATTGAAGGCAAGAGGGGCACAATTATACCACACACAAATTACTTGAGCAACATACCATGCAGGCATCTACAAATCAAATCCAGCCTTCTAAAAAAACCACTGTTTTTACCTGACAAGTATAATATATGACAGACAGCAAAAATTGCTGAGTGTATGATGATGAAGAGGAAAACATGAAAACACAGGCAGAGACTCAAGATGACACAGGCTTGATAAATGCTATTGAAGCTGCCACAGAACACAAGACACAGCAACCGATGACAAGTGTGCACTCAGACACATCAATCATCAGTTCAATCAGAACTCTAGCCTATTGGGATGGTCATCATTGTGCAACAAACAATTCAACAATATGGTGGCTGTTTAGCATCACCACCACACAGACAAGTGGAAATATGAATATTTGACAGTACCATGAATATGAGGAAAAAATCTCTTTTTTTATTTTTAACTTTTACTTTTTTTAGTGCGATTCTCGAGGGCCTATTGTTTTTTGTGCCTTTTTCCCCCACAACAAATGACAACACTGCACAAGTCATGCTGCTATCATGACCATTCCTTGGCTTTAACACACAAAAAAAGAAAAAAGCCGAACTAAATGCAGCCTTTCGTTTATCTGATATCAACACATGTCTGTTATCATAAGCAACACTGGTCATAAACGTTCACGTCATTTGATGCAAAATTATGTTTATGGGGCAGAGCTAGACAGAAAAAAACCTGAAATGATACTCCCCCCCCCCCCACCTCCTATAACCATAAAAACCATATTGTGGCAGCACAAGACAACACAACAACTGATGACAGGTGTGCACTCAGACACTTCAATCATCAGTTCAATCAGAACTCTAGCCTATTGGGATGGTCATCATTGTGCAACAAATATTTCAACAAGATGTTGGCTGTTTAGCATCAACACCACAAAGTCAACTGTAAGTATGCACCGAGCATTTGACAGTACCTTAAAATACGAGAAGAAAAAAAACGCAAACCCTAATAACCCATTAATGTTATAAAACAAATTTGTAGTATGGTTAAGCGACTCTTGAGGACCTGCTGTCTTGGTGCCTTTTTTCCACAACAAATGGCAACACTGTATAAGTGAAACTGCTATGGCGACTATCTCTCGACTACTTTTTGAGAATAAATGCAACCTTTTGCTTATTTGATATGGGCACACGTGTCTTATTATGCCGGCGCTTAACAAAGGCGTTTTCGCTCAGACGACAAGACAAACAATCGCTGTCTCAGTGTTGGGACGAGAACAAAGAATAATTTCATACTGTTTACAGCCCCAACTGACCCACGAAACCTGTCTTTCACACACAGCACAGACACAGAGCCCAGCCCGCCCTACTCACTCTTGTAGAGCATGATGATGATCGCTGTCTCAGTGTTAGACGAGAACAAAGAATAATTTCATACTGTTTACAACCCCAACTGACCCACGAAACCTGTCTACACACACACACACACACACACACACACACACACACACACACACACACACACACACACACACAGCACAGACATAGAGCCCAGCCCTACTCACTCTTGTAGAGCATGATGATGATCGCTGTCTCAGTGTTAGACGAGAACAAAGAATAATTTCATACTGTTTACAACCCCAACCGACCCACGAAACCTGTCTCTCACACACAGACAGCACACACACACAACACACAGCACAGACACAGAGCCCAGCCCGCCCTACTCACTCTTGTAGAGCATGATGATGATCTTCTGGAAGGACTTGAGGAAGTTCATGTTCTCGTAACAGTACTCCTGCACGCGCAGCATGAGGGCCAGCTCGGCCTTGGGGGTCTTGGCCGTGGCGGCCAGCAGCGGGGTGTAGGAGCGCAGGTGTTTCATGGCCTGCTCCGCCACCAGGTCTTCCTTCTTGTTCCACTCCACTGCCGCCATCACCGTGCTCCAGATCTGTCCGTTTGGTTTCGTGTGGGTGGAAAGGAGAAAAAAACAGTTATGAGGTGGTGGTGGTGATGATATGGGGAGAGAGAGAGAGGAGGAGGAAAGAGAGGGGAAAGGAGGAGGGAGGGGAGAGAGGAGAGAGAGAGAGAGGGTGGGGGGCAGAGAGAAAGAAGAGAGAGAGAGAGGAGAGAGGAGGGAGGAGAGAGAGAAAAAAGAGAGAGAGAGAGAGGAGAGACAGGGAGGTGATGAGAGAGACAGTGGTTATATGTGTGTTCAAATTCATTTAACATCTCTTTACAAGTTGGTGGTGACTGCCGGAAGGAATCTCAACTTATCTCTACACGCTGATTGATAAAAAGAAATTCACACTGCTGAACTACAATGAACAGGGAATAAAACCCATTTATCAACTCTAACAAAACTAGTGATAAACAATGAAGTAAGAAATTTCAAGTAAGTGTGTGTGTGTGTTTGAGAGACACTCAAGGTGACAGGTTTTTTTTTTAAAATGCCATAATAAAGAAGCTATCATAGAACAGAACAAGACAGACTAAACCAACAAAAAGTGTGCACTCAGACACGTCAATCATCAGTTCAATCAGAACTCTAGCCTATTGGGATGGTCATCATTGTGCAACAAACAATTCAACAAGATGTTGGCTGTTTAGCATCACCACCACACAGACAACTGCAAGCATACACTGAGCATTTAACAGTACCATGAAATATGGAAAAAAAAAATTTTAATTTTAATTGAGATTTCCTCAGGCCTGCCATTTTGGTTCTTTCCTTCACAACAAATGACAACACTCTAAAGGTGAAACCGCTTCAATGACCATTTATTGGCTACTTTAAATTTTTTTTTAATTTTAAAGCCTTAAAAAGAGCACTAAGATATGTAAAATTTTTGGGTCTCGTAGAGATACAGAAGTGCCAATATATATAGAGATATACAACCCCCCCCCCAAAAAAATCCGTAAGTTGGAAAGCAGCTACCTAAATGGTAGTGGTGGGGAGGAGGGGGGGAAAGGGGGGGGGGCCTGATTGCACACGCACAAATCTCACCATTGGCGAAACTCAAAGCTCAAGCCGAGGAACCAAAATTTTGTTTTAGATTTAAAACAATAAAAAATAAAAAAAAAAAAATACCCCATACTAAGAGGTTGGTCTCCTTAACTTAAGGGCAGGGAACCAGAAGCAAGCAAGGCAGGAGGGATCTGTGGTGTACAGATGAAGAAGAGAGGGAGGACAGAGAGAAGGAAGGACAGTGAACTAGGAGGAGGTCAGGCAGAGATGAATGTGGTTAGCAGATAAGACAAGAACAAAGGGTGGTAACTTACAGTGATGGTGACCTCAGTCTCCGACATGCCTTGTTTTTGAATCAGGTCCTGAGTATACTCAATCATCTGCAAACAAAACAATACAAAAAAGATATTACCATCACAACAGTCAACTAAATCCCCTTGATTTAGGTATGTATACAGTCCATCATCAGAGAAAAAGCACAGTACAACATATATTACAAAATATGAAACATGAAAAATCATAAGTCTGCAAAAAACATTAAAATGTAGAAAACAAAAACACAGCACAGTCCAAGGACAAAAAAATCCATCACAAAACATGTATTAAAGTCATAACAGTCTGGAGAAAAAAAATTTAGAAAAAAAAACACCCAAATAAAAACAGCACAGCACAGTCCAAAAACAAGACATGAAAAATTACAGATCTAGGAATGGCTCTTGGCACAGACTTTTAAAAACAACATCATGTTTATTCTTCAGGGATCTGGAAAAAACACACCAAACAAACAAAAAACCAACTGAACTGTAAAACTGACAGAGGCACATGTGTGTACATGCCCGTGCAAACACACACACACTTCGAATGAGACTATAAACTGAAGTCCCATGTGCTCACGCATGCAGAGCATCTTGCGCACACGTTAACACCTGTTCCACTTTTCGAAGAGTAGGCCATTGTGTGCTGGTGGGAACGTACAACAAAATTTATAAAAACCGCATTAACACAAGGACTGAATGTAAAAAAAAGCATTATACTTGAAACAAGAACGTAATAGGTCAAATGAAGTACACAAAAAGAAAGACGCAAACATGGCCTCACATCAGCCACAGCGCTTTCGTTGGTGATCATCTCAGACAGAGCCTTCTGGGCCTCCTTCTTGGCCTTGGTGGCCTGAGTGGACATCTGCATGTCCGCCATGGCCCCCAGCCCCTTCTCCCGGAAATAGCTGCAGAAGATTTCTGGGTTTCGCTTGTTGGCAGGGAACAGCTCCTGAACACACACACGTACAGATCTTAGTTTTCAGTTCTTCCTGACAGACACTGCAGCTAAGTGGTTAAGGCCGTCTGACTTCAATCCCATGGATCCACAAAGTCACAGGTTTGCATCTTGGCGACATCTGGTGAATTAAAGCTGGGGATTTTTTTTTTTTTTTTTTTTTTTTTTTTTTAAACTATTTCCCACGTCATCTTCAAGGGTAGACTTGCCAGTGGGTTAATTCCCTTCGTATATATAACACATGCAGAAGATCAAATATGCAGGTAAAAGATCCCATAATTCATGCCAGTGTTCGGTGGATTATGGAAACATGAACATACCTAGCATAAATTCACAAAGTCGCAATGTGGCTACCTTCATAATGGGCAAATGGGGCTACCTTAATGGTGGGCAAAAACTGTTGCATACACAAAATCTCGCCATTGGTAAGCCTCAGAGCTCTGGCCTAAGAAGGAAAAACAAAAATCTTCCAAATGTATTTTTACACACTGCAGAATATACTACACTGCAGCAGCCAAGAAAGCTGGTAGATCTTTGACAAACTGCATTTATAATCAAATGCACTAAAGAGAGAGAAACGTGAGAACTTACACTCTGTTCTGAACGCAGTTGATTGTAAGACAGAACTTAAGCATATACGATAAGTTAGCTTTTACTTTCAAAATTTCTTCATGTGAAAATGCTGGTACATGCTTACAAATAGGCAAACTGCACAACAATTTGATATACAGTATCAATTTCTTCCTGGCTAGGCTCCAATAATGAACACAACATTTAAAATAGTATGGAGTGTCAAGGTCACTTCTCTGGGGGGTAAACAGCACAGAGTGGAAGTGGAAGACATCCCAATGGACTGAAACTTGGATCAAGAATGAATACTTTGCCAGCATTACTCCGTCTCTTGAAATTCCTTGTTTTAAAACTTCTGCTCTAGACAGATTTACGAGGAAAAAACCCCTTATCCTTCTTCTTCGTCAAACGTTCAGCAACTATTGTTGTCTGTCCCTAAGAGCAAAAATTTGCTGCGCTGCCATTTAGTGCTTGACAAGTCAGGCCCAACACATCCGACTTTGATGTGGGAGAGAATTCTTATCTTTTTTAAGTCTTTCTGGTGGGCAGAACAATGTATCAAGAAGGCAGAAAATAGACAAGAAGGAGATGACAGGAATAAGGCAGAAACTAAAAAAAGAGGGATAGATTACAGGGAATTCCTAGCACAGAATTTCCAGAAGGTGGAGGTAACATTTATACTAGACAGGCCCCCCAGCATCCCCGCGGGGGGAAAACTTAGGAAGGCATGCATACGTAAGCTGCAGTACACAGCAGAAGCACACATACACACACAATAACTTTATTACTACTACTGCACACACACACACACATGCATGCACACACGTTTTCATCGACCGACCTGAAGGCGGGCGTCGATCTGCACCTTCTTGAGGGCAGAGAGCACCTCCTTGACGTCCCTCTCCTGCAGCCATATTCCAAAGATCTCGGCCGCACAGTCCAAGGAGATTCCTGAAGAAGGGAGGGAGGGAGGGAGGAGGGCACTAAGTAAGCTCTTTATCATATCATCATTCTGCCCTATACCATCAACCTACTGCCCCTCACAACCTGATCAGGGAGGAAAACTGAAAGAAACAAAAAAATCGAACAGCACATATTACATGTTTATTACAGCCAGTCAAAGTTGGAACACAACCCTGGAGTGGGATTACATTGCTTTCCAACTTAGCCAGGGGAGGGGGGAGGGGGGGGGAGGAGGACCCGTATGCATGTAACGCAACAAAAAGTCCTAATAAAATGAATACTCCCTCCTCTTGCCCAAAAAACAAACACCATGATAAATGATTTCCATATCATACATAAAAAATTTTTTCCAAATTAGCGTCACCCCCCCCCCCCCTCCAAAAAAAAAAAAGAGAAAGAAAGAAAACAATAAAACAGACAATCCAAACAAAAATCAAATTACAAAACAAAAAATCTAAAAACTCTCCTCACACTCCAATTTTGTTTTGTTAACAAAAAGCAGGGAAAAATATCACCACCACCACCCTAAAAAACCAAAACCAACCCAACCCCATCCCACCCCCAAAATCCCACTTACAACCCCCACCCCCCCCCCCCAAAAAAAGAACAAAGAAACCAAACAACAACAAAAAAATCCAACCACAAAAAAATACACACACAAAAACAGCAAGCTTAGAGTTGTTGGGCAGCCACATGGGATTCCCAACTTTTAAAAAAATTCTAAAAATAAAGAAAGATGGTTTGTCATGATCTACAGTAGTATAAGGTGCACACACTCTCTCTCACACACACACAGACAGTACTCAAACATACACAAAACAATCCCTTGGGTCTATGAAGTCACAGGTTCAAATCTCCTCGGCATCTGGCGATTTAAGGTGGGGGATTTTTTACAATCTTCCAGATCAACCTCAAGGGTAGACCTCCTACCTACCAGTGCCTTCATTCCCTTCGTGTATGTATACACATGCAGAAGACCAAATACATACGGCCAACATTCTGTGCTTGATGTCCGTATTCAACGGGTTACGGAAACATGAATATACTCAGCACTCATCCCTGAAGTTGGGACGCAGCTAGCTTCATGGTGCAGTAGGCAAAAACAATCGCCTTCGCAAACATCTCAGCACTGTTGAACCTTGAAGCTCTAGCCAAGGAATGAAAAGAAAAACAACAAAACAAACAAAAAAGGAAGAAAAAAAAAAGATGGTGGCTGTGGCTGTAATGTCAGCCTCCTCCTTCCTTCCTAGCTGACTGACTGACTGAGTGACTGACTGACTGAGTGACTGAGTGACTGACTGACTGACTGACCTTCCTTGACGAGGTGGTCCTCGAAGAGGGCGTCCAGGACGCGGGGAGAGGCCAGGGCATTGGCCAGGATCTGGCCTGTCACAATGCCCAGCTTCTGCCGCTCATCATCCTTAAACCCCTTCTGGAACACTAACACCTGCACACACACACAGAGAAAACCTTAAGTCAATCCCTTCTATAATAACCTTATCTAACATTTATTATCAAAATTCTGCTCGCTCTTAGAACTCACTCTCTCACACACACACACACAAATGCATACACACAAAATTACACCAAGTTTGCTTTTTACTAAAATCTGTAAAAATCTAAATCTTCACAGTTTTGAATGTTCATGCTTTCATGATTTGAAACTTACTTTCAATCGCTTCCCCCCTCTATCAAACATCTAGTATCAAAATTCTGATCTTCTTATAACCCCCCACTCCCACCCCCAAAATACAAATTTGCTTTTTACTAACACCTGTAAAACTCTTAACTTGTGAATTTTCACGATTTCTGATTTAAAACATACTTTCAATCTCTTTTTCACCCAGTTAGAACTAATCATATTCAAGAAAGTATTCCCATGCTTTGTTTGTCTTCTTTCCAGACTGAATTTGGGTTAAAAATTTAGACTAACCGTTACATTCCATAAAAAAAAAGCTCCCTGCATGAAATGCTTTGAAATATAAACCCAGTAATGACAAACATAAGAACAAGCACACGACACAATCACAAAACCATTCTATAGAAGCCCCATTTCTGGCACACATGAAAATACAACTCCAATGTCCAAATTCCCTTACCTACTGAAATCAGCGGAGTTTCATCCAATAAAAAGGCACTACAGTAAATATCAGACATACATCTTTCCCATTCTGTTGTTATCAAAATAACAACAAAACTGCTGTGCCAACGAAGAGCTTGTTCAACTGACATGGAGTCCCCAAACTTACCTTGCGCACCTCATCCTCGAAGGCCTTCTCCAGGTATTTGTAACGGCGGATCAGCTTATAGAACACCTGGCGAGCAAGACAAAGCCCACTTAACCAACAGCATCCCTCAGAGTCTAGGTGTCGGCACACCCAAACTTCCCATACATCCTACTAAATTCATTAGAAAATTGGACAAATGCTATAGCCACGTGGTTAGAAAACTGTTCGACTTCAATCCTATGGGTCCATGAAGCCATAGGTTTGAATCTCGCGGCATCTGGTGAATTAAGTGTGGTGATTTTTACAATCTCCCAGGTCAACTAAGTGCAGACCTGCCAATGCCTTAATTCCCTTCATGTATATATATACACATGCAGAAGATCAACTATGTACATTAATGATCCTGTAATTCATGTCACCATTGTGATGGTTTTGGAAACACACCCAGCATACATCCCCGCAGTCAGAATGCAGCTAACTTCACGATGGGCAAAAATGGACGCATATGCACTATCTCACCAGCATTAGTGAACCTCAGAGCTCTAGAAGAGGAATGAAAAAACAAAACAGGTATTTTCTCATTTTTAAGTGAATGTATGATCTGCAGCTCTAGAACCACCTCCTCTTCCTTTATCTGTACATACACAACACATTTATGCCATGGTTTTTAAGATGTTCTCTCTGAAAAATTTATATTTTTTTCATATTTATTTGTTTTTGTTATTTTTTAAATGTTAATCCATTACAAATATTGTTCCAACAGCAGAACTATTCCTACAAACAAACCAAAAAAACACCCAAAAAAGAGATTTTTCGTCATGATCTTACCCAACAGGAACAAAAAAGTACAAAATAACATTAAACATATTGTTTATCTTGGGAGGATAAGCTGAAAAGGTGAGGTGGGTATCTTTAAGTCGTGCACAGCAGATTGACAGCAACACTATTGAAGAGGCATAGCATCTGAAGACGTGGCACAAAGAGAGACACAGAGAGACAGACAGAGAGAGAGAGAGAGAGAGAGAGAGAGAGAGAGAGAGAGAGAGAGAGACAGACAGACAGACAGACATACAGAGAGAGAGAGAATGCCTGTATGTATAAAGCAAACCATGACTGACCTCATAAAACCTACGGATTTTCTCAGGTGTGGCTTCACAGTTGAAGACACACACATCAGTCCTGGACGGCTTAGATGGATCAGAATCTTCCACTATAAAACCTCCAGGAGCTGAAAACACACACACACACGCACACAGAATTGTACATTACGATCAAACAGAATAACCAAATACATTATGATCACACACAATAACCAAATTCTATTCCTCCCCTTCCCTTTTTCAATCTTATTTCTTTATCCACCATCCTCTCCGCGCCCCCCCCCCCACCCCCCCAAAACAAAAACCAAAAACAAACCCAACCCAACCCAAAAACAAAACAAAACTTGAGAGTTTGGCAGCTGTGTGAATGACAGGACCAGTTGACTAGCTAGTCTCCTCACCCAAGATTCCTCCAGCGAACAGAACGTCGAAGAGGACCTCAGCATAACGCCTGTAGTTGAGGCGAGAACCAGAAACATCCAGAAACTTGGACACCTGACGAACACATCACATGACACTTTACGATAATGATGACAATGGTGTAGTAACAAGAAAATTCATCTAACTGTCAATTCCATAATGTCTAGGTAATCCAAGACAAAATTGGAAGAAACATGAAATCAGAAATCAGACGACGACAAATCAGGATAGGAAGAATTATTTCAACACGCAAAAATTTTAACCTATCAACATTTCTTCATTCCAGTTTTCAGTCCTGCAAACAGGATGGTGATTAACTTGAATGAAAGAATTATTTTCAACATGATTACATGTTAACAGCCAACAAAACAAATCACGACAACCGATACAGCAACAATAGAGTGCTTAAGTAAACATATTTTAATTTCAAGACAATTTAACATTTTTTGTTATTAATAAGAAACAAAAAATAGTTCTAACCAAGTAGGAAGGAAAACACAGTACAGGCAAGCATAGCAAAATTTTCACTGCCACCAGATGGGTGTTTAAAAGGTTAAAGGTAACTAGGCGTTCTCAAAAACTATGTGGTCGTAACGGAACGAGACGTCAGACCTCAGCTTCTCCAGGGGCCAGCATATTGTGGGTGGCACCCATCTCCTCTCTCTCGCTGCTTCACCTTCCCTGACCCTAAAGAGGGCAGGTACCCATTTACCGCTGGGTGAACTGGGGGACTGTACTGAAGCAAAGGGGCGAAAAAATGCTCAATGCTGCTTTGCCTTAGCTTAGGGAAAGCGAGTGCCATGACTACTGAGCTATCCAAATAGCTGTTTAGTTACAAGTGTAAATCTTAACTGTTTTGTGCTATTCAGACAGCAGCCTGTACCTTTTCTAGATCTCCTTCAGTCTCATTCAGGCCCTGAATGATGGCGTCACGGAATGAGTTGGGGTCGTACTTTTCTTTTTCATCTGCAACACAGCACACAAACCACTGTAAACATTTACCCAGCCCTCAAGTCAATGGGAAACTTTTCTCTCTGTGGATACACTTCTTTTGTGTGTTTATCATTTTTTATATATATATTTTTTTTTAAATCCTTTTATATTGAGGATAATGGAATAAACACTCAGGTGCTTTTTTACATCCAGTCCCTGTGTGTATGTGGTTTTGTAAATTCTGTCATCTGTACCCAACGGCACACAATGGCCTACTCTTATGAAAAGCGGAACAGAGTTTAACGTGTGCGCAGGATGTTCTGCGTGCGTTCGCACACGGGACCTCGGTTTATAATCTCATCCAAAGGACATTTTGGGAGAGTGGAGTCTGCACTGATGTTAACTCCAGGGGAAAAGATCCCCTTGAACGGGAATCGAACCCAGTGTTAAGTATGTGTATGTTAAGCATGTAAAAAAAATACCCTCCCCCCCCAAAGAAACAACAACTGGCAGTTGGGAGTTATGTCAAGAAAAAGTGTTTCAATAATATGTAAGGTCTTTTTAGTGGTACATGCACATGTATTCTTTGGGCAAACCTTTTTTTTAATTATCAAGGATATTTATTTAGCAAGTGATGAGTCAATGGAGGTGCGTGTGTGTGCATGTGTGTGTGTGTGAGAGAGAGGGAGAGAGAGGGAGGAAAGAGGGGTGAGAGAGAGGAGTGATTGTGTGCACGAATGTGTACATGCATGCATGCACTTGTGTCCATGGCATCGAGTGCTGAAACATGCATTCTCTGATTCTGTGTGCAAATGTCTTTCCCAACAAGTTCAGACCAGTTTTAAGTTTACCAGTACCTACACACTGCTAGTGAGAATAATGGGAAATCACCTATTTGTTGGGTTTTTTAAGTAAATTCCCTTACAAATGGAAAAAGAATGATAATCATTCAGGTCTGATTATTTTTTTATTTAAAAAAAAAACAACACACAAAACCAAAAACCCTCATGAGTAAGGCTTCTTCTTTTGTCTGTCAAATGAGCAAAAATGTGTTGCACTGCTGTTAAACGCCTAACAAGTAAGACCCAGCGCATCCGACTTCAGCGTGGGAGAGAAAAGTTATCTTTCAAGTCTTTCTGAAAAAAGGCAGGAGAAAAGACCAAGGAGTTGGAAAACAGACAAGAAGGAGGAGACAGGAACAAAGAAGAAACAAAGAGACGGATCAAAAAGAGGGAATTCCTGGCACAGAATCTCCAGGTGGGGATGCTACTTTTATACCAACAGGCCCCCAGCATCCCCGAGGAGAAATGAGTAAAGCTGAAGCAGCTGTCAACATAAATATATGCAGCTGTTACATTCCACGACACGTTCAGGACTCCGTTAAATCAATGAATTAATAACCTATGTCCATGTTTCATCATGAATATTTCCCACCTAATACTGCATCAAACTTCTGCCAACAACTCTACACTCCTAAAAACCAGTCTGCCTCCATCAATACAAACTCTTCCCTCACTCTCTGCCAAAGCCTAGTGCAGTGGAACTGCCATGACATTTACACTAGTTATTGTCCCTGTACAGAGTAGTCACGCCCACTTCTGCTGCATGAATTCAGAGTGCAGAATCTGAGAATGTCAACCTTATTCATCCAAAACACGGTCTACCCAAAAATTTTGAGGATCATGGTGTTTTTTCTGTTTGTTTTCCCTACTCCTCAGCTAAAGCTCTGAGGTAAATTTACTCGTACAAAGGAACACAAAAACACTTAACATTTATGGAATCTCTTTAAATCTTATATATATTTTTTTGTAAAGACAATTTCAGTATGTCGTTCAAGATTATTCACTCTTTTTACTGAAATCTATTCTGGTCAAAATACAATTTAACTTTGTTTCTACATCTTTTATACTTTACTTTTCTTCTTCACTTATTTGAACATGAATATGCATCATCAGCAACTACTTTCTGTTATGATAACAATCACAGACAGACAAGACTTTAATGAATACTGACGGCATGATAAACCCCATGGGTATAATCTGAGGGCATATAAAAAGAACTTGTAAGACAATCTTCAAATACCATACTTTTATTTATTTATTTATTTTATTTATATCACTTCAAGTCACGTCAGATTTCTCTGCGTGAAATTTGGGCTGCTCTCCAAGGGGAGAGCGCGTCGCCACAGAGCAGCGCCACCCTTTTTTCCTCTCTTTTTTTCTGTCTACAACTGCATTTGTTTCCCTATCAGAGTGGCTTTTTTCTACAGAATTTTGCCAGGGACAACTCTCTTGTTGCCGTGGGTTCTTTTATGTGCGCTAAATAATTTTTGTGTAACACACGGGACCTCGATTTATCGTCTCATCCGAAAGACTAGTGCCCAGACCACCACTCAAGGTCTAGTGGATGGGGGAAAATTTTCGGGTCCAAACGGGATTTGAACCACCGCCCACTTCCGACCCGGACTTTTCGCTTTCTAGACAGGCGCGTTACCTCTAGACCACCGATCCACTAAACAACTCTATTCAAACATCAATTAGAAACAAAAAATCACAATCTTTTCACTTTAAACACACAAACATTCAGCAGACAGGCAACTAAAAAATTCTTTGTTTAATATGTAACACTCTCCTAAACTTATCCACGCCTCTTTTTTGTTTTGATTTTATCATTCAAACAATGAATATTCTTCAAAAAGGAATGCTTCATTTAACACGTAACATTCTCCTAAACTTGTTCATGCCTTCCCCTCTTTTTTTTTTTGTGAATTCATCATTCGAACGACGAATATTCACCCGGAAAGGGCAAGACAGCAGGCAGGCAGTCGATACACCAGTCGGTGACACGGCTGACATTTTACACCTGTCAGATTCACTTCCACCCTCAATGCCATCCTTTGTTTAGTTAATTAAAACAGGTCACGGTAACGAGTTGTCACAAATCTGGGTCTGTACAGCTGCTCCTGTTGCAACATCAATTTCTCTCTCTCTCTCCCACACATAAACAGACCCAAGTCACTCTGGGCGTTACACTGTGAGGTCAATCAATAAATCATGGCCCCACAGTACTACTATCTGCCACAGATGGCATATTTCAGAATTGAAAATCACAAAGAAATAGGTTTTGTTTTGATGTTGTTTTTTTGTTTTTTGGTTTGTTTGTTGTTGTTTTTTGGGGGGTCAACAGCATGTCAATACAATGTGAAACATGTGTACCATACAATAAAGCTGTTTCCCATGACAGGGAATAGCACACCATGCATTCAGTGAAAAAGACCTGTATTAATCTTTCAAACATTTCTCTCCGTTTCTTACAGCAGATGACATATTTTGTCCCTCTTCTTTTCAGTGTGTGTGTGTGTGTGTGTGTGAGAGAGAGAGAGAGAGAGAGAGAGAGAGAGAGAGAGAGAGAGAGAGAGAGAGAGAGAGAGAGAGAGAGAGAGAGAGAGAGAGAGAGAGAGAGAGAGAGAGAGAGAAAGTGCGTGCGTAAGCGTGTGTGCGTGCATGTGTACATGTATGCGTGCGTGTATGTGTGTGCGTGCGTGTGTTTTTGTGTGTGCACATATGACCAAGACACTTTTGCTATTCTTTCAGCTTTTTAGCTGAGATAAGAAATATAATACTATTCAGGAGGACTTCATGATACCAAGGCACATTCTGTGAAGCAGTAGAGCATGCCTTGCTCTTTGTAGTCACTTCCTCAAATCAACTTACCCCTTTTACGGGTTTTCAGACGGGTGCCTGATAGTGTTGGTTTTTCTGCCTTCGAGCTCATACAAAATTCTGCACAAAAAAACATGAGTTATTAAAACTTTTGAGAAAAAAAAATCCAATAATAACAAAACTATCTTTTAAAAACACAAACACTATGTTAACTGTTGAGATTATATTTTCTTGCAAATTTACTGGTTCACATGTGAAATAGATCCGGGTACCCAAACCATTGACTTAATCCCAATACTCATGACTATTACTGTATTAGACACATGCTCACATAATCATAATGACCCATTCTGCCTTTTGATTTTGTTTTGAGATTTGAATTTTGTGTGTGTGTGTGTGCGTGTGTTCCTCCTATGAGGTTCACCGCTAAAGACATTTTTTGGAGTATGCAGCTGTTGCAGTGTTTGCCTACAGTACCTCTAAGGCAGCCGCATTCCGACTTCAAGGATAATGTCAAAACACAACACCAGCGTTTTTCAAATTCTGTCATCTGTTCCTACCAGCACGCAATAGCCTACTCTTCCACAAAAGGCGGAATGGGTTTACACATGTGAAAAAATTATCTGTGTGCATTTTTGTACATGATGATATACCATCAGTTTATAATCTCATCCAAAGCATTTTCAGGAGAGTGGAGTCAGTACTGATGACATGTTAATTTAACCCCAGGGGGAAAATCTCCTCGAGTGGGCATCTCCATTTGGCATAATGGCTCAATCCTGCACCGTCAGATCACAAGCTCAATTCATATCAGATACTCTCACCACTAGGCTCTCCACTACTAAGGGTATGGCCCAAATCCAACTGCTTAAGAGTCCAGTGTCAGCTTTTAAATGTACTAGAGTGAAAGAACAGGCCAGCAATACCAACGTCTTTCTGACGACTGTGGGAGAATGTTGCACAAGCTCTAGAAATGTCTAACTATTGATTACAAAAACAAAGAATGGTTGACAACCAAGACCTACTGCACTTTAGTCATATATGGAATAGCAGACACACTAGATATCATAAAAGCAACCTATCATTGAAGAGAGCAACAAGGCCTTGAGCTTCTAAGCACTGCCTGGACAACAGTCAGGTGAGACCCAGAGGCAAACATGCAACTGTCACCGTTTCCTAAATTTGATATATAAAAAAAAGAAGAAAAAATGTTTAAGTCAACAAATCAACCAGATTTCAAGTCACCTATGATTGAAGAAGAAAGGTCACAGGACAGTTAACCTCTTAACTGCCCAGTGCAAGTGCACCCTATATGCCGGGGAATAAAATTCTTATGTACCACTGCTATGTTCATATCCCTCTTACTCAGAAACTACTACATGAATCTTCCTGATAGTCTACCCAATGACAGTATATATATCGTACATTACTTCGAGGCAAGCTCAAATTAGTTACATGATATTTAAAAAATACGATTTCTTCATCACCACTGTCATTCTGAGTACCCCCCCCATTTCATAAACGTCAAATATAAGCCTAGGCCAAATCTCATTCATTGTTTTTTTAAATACACGATCTCCAGAATCATACGCGATTGTTTTCATCACTGTTAGGTAAATATACAGTTTTATTTGCCACTTTTACAGCTGTGTAAAGTTATTGATGCCTTCAACAAGAAGTGTCAGCCATTTTGAACAAGAACTTCCCAAGCAGTCATACAGAAAAACACAAAATATGAGCTAAAAAACAATCGTTTTTGCCACAGGTTTTTACAGCTGGATGTTACCAAGCAACAGGAGAGTGATCTCCATTAATTTTGGAGTTCTTTCCCTTTCACTGTAGTCAAGGAAGCAGGCTTGTCTACTTCGGTTCGACACCCCGGAAATTTTCCGGGTTGTAGGCGTATAGGATAAACGTTAAGCCCCGGAAAATTTCCAGGGTAAGGCAGTCTAGCGGTTAAAATGTTCACCTGCCTAAGTCTAGCGGTTGAGATGTTCACCTGCCTAACATTGTAACAAGTTAACCGCGAGGTTCTGGGTTAGATTCCCAGCCTTGCCCTTTTTTCCCAGTTTGACAAGAAAATTGAACAGATTGTCAGTCTTTCAGATGAGACTATAACCTGAGGCCCCATATGCAAATGCACGCAGAAAATCTTGCACACACATTTAAAACCCGTTACACCTTTTGAAAGAGCAGACCATTTCGTGCCAGTGGAAATTGAAATGGATGACTTTTTTTTTTTTAAACATGCAAATTATGCACATAGGGGTTGTGTTTACAGTTTAGACATCCTCCCTAAAGTCGGAATGCGACTACCTGAATCAGTAAAAATTAATGGTAGGGGAAACCAGTCACACATGCAAAAATGCCACCATATGTAAACCTCGGAGCTCTAGCAAACGAACAACAAAAACCAAAGACCAATAGGTCCAGAGTTTCTGAGTCTCGACCAATACAAAATTAGAGCCTATCAATAGTATCAAAGTCGGCTTATTCACTGTTTTGGCTGAAATGTCAACACGATCACTGTTGTTAACATGGATTGATGGAACCATCAAAGTTTATCACTTTATGATAACAATAAAATTCAGGTCAATCATCTTCCTGGTAAACTGTTGTTCTATTTAGTATTTTTCTGATGATGTTCAACTGAAAATTCTTTTCTTGGTGTGTGTACTGTATCTGTGTGCATCTGCTTCCCCTTCATTAGTTTCACTCAAGAGTGGCTTTTTCCTAAAGAATTTTGCCTGGGTCAACTCTTTCTTGCAGTGGCTTCTTTGACATGCACTAAATGTGTTACACAAAGGACCATGGTTTATTGTCTCATCCAAAAGACTAGCACCCAGACCACCACTCTGTAGAGGATGGGAGAGATTAGGGCACAAACAGGGATCTAACCACTACACACTTTAATGCTGCTTTCATTTTCTAGGCAGGTGTGTTAACTCAACTAGATGGTAGACCACTGATCCACCAGAGTGTGTGTGTGTGTGTGTGTGGGTGTGGGGGGGGGGGGGGGGGGGAAGGGGGGTGTTGTTACTGATGATACTATAGCCATGGGGTATTGTATTAGTAATAAGTAGTGGAAACCATGTACCCTTGATTACTAACAAAGAGAATGGTGTTGGGGGGGGGGGGGGGGGGGGTAGGCATGGACTAGTAAACTTTGTACTAACTTACTGACTAGCAGAAATTGGCAGAAACTGAGTAGGCCTACCCTCCTCTACGGCCAACAAAGAGAAAGGGGAGGTAAGCTGGCATAGTAACAGTAACCCCCCCCCCCCCCCCCCCCCCCCACACACACTCAGGTTTCAAGGGTATTGGCCTATTTATTGTGTCACTTTATGCAAATAACTGCCTTTTTATTTCCTGCTTCAATCCACACATACTCTTGACAGATATGACAAACACGCTAAATTTAGTCAAATCTGGATGTTGAAGAATGGCAGCCTCACTTTCGGATCAGTTCTAAAAATAAGACTTCCTTACACATACAGCAGCTCTTGCACAACTTAGAATTCATGGGCTTCATGCTGTGAAGAACATATAAGAAAAAAAACCTTCAGAAGATAAGGATTACTTACACTGTATGTACGTCATACATCATTATATGTTTGTTTTCAGAAAACCAGGATACAATATTCGAATATAAGTGGACTAACCGACGCCATGTTGTTACCATCGGGGAAAGCCAGAGTTCATGGAAGAGGTAGTTTCTTGAAACTTATACACAAGAAAAAGAAAATGAGATCAATAACTAAACTCCTTTTCGACCCTATCTGCCAATAAACCGCGCTCATGGAAACTAGTAGTTCCGATCGATTACTCACATTAAAGTCTAGAAATCTACAAAAAAATCACAATGTCTGAATGGGAGTCAGTCTACGACTACCGGTAGGCTATTCATAATTCAACAAGCTTTTTTTTTTTTATTGACTCACATCTTGTATAACAAAAAACTGTTGATCACTAGTCGATTACGACTGACAGTGTCACATTTCACACACAAGACTAAAATCAGAATACTTACTGGATTCTGACAGTTTCTGTGAAAATGCCTGATCAACTTCTAACCCGCAGGTCTAAACTTCTGTCAGGGGGGAAGAATGGGTAAGGCTTGCGCAGTCTCGTTGGCTCTCGTACAGCATATGACGTCACGCTCGACAGAACATGGCGTCGCACATGGCATTGACGTTCTCAAGAACTTTGACATTGCAGGTATCTTGCAAATTTGCCCGTGATAGCATTTGAAATTTTTTAAAGCAATGTTTCATGCGCATTAATGAACTTGCAGAACAGAAAAGGTGTGACTGCACTGAGAGTCAATTATCTGTATAGATTCATTGGCAGGAACGACGAGAAACTCAAAACTGCTGAAGTCACGAACTATGAAGAGTTAGCAAGTGAAACTAGGCCTGTTTTACACCACAACAGAATTTTCTTCGTCTTGAACATCGAACTGACACACACGAACTCTTGCTGTCTTGAATTGCCAGAAGTACATCCAAACTAGACTGCATGCTAGTTATTGAGATGAGGTAGTAGGAGACAAAGTTGTCTTCTTGAGTACTTGGTAAAAACTAAAAAGTCATTTGCCGGATTTGGCAAATGATTGAATATTTCGGTATCATAACCATGAAAAAAACAAAAAATTCAATCCAAACAAATAACTATGGCAAGTCCACACCCCCCCTCCCCCAACCCTTTCCATTTTTCCAAAGTTTTCACTGGAGCTTAGAAAATTCCATACCAGTTAATGAGTTATATTACTTATAATTATATTTATAATGAGTTATTACATCAGCAAAGAAGCTCACACAGCAGGAGCTTCAATAAGTATTAATATATCATATTTAAGTTTAACATAGTGCACAGGTGAAACCACAAGGTGTGCATGAGTGTGTGTGCCCATGTGTGTGTGTCAGAGTCACTCTGTGTGTGTGATATTTTTGTTTCTGCAACTCATCAGCTATTACAAAATAAACAAGACCATTAACCTGCATACTGTTACTTGATCTTCTGCATGCAGAGATGCATACTCACTTCTATAGCGCAGTAAGATTAATTACCATGTAAAGGGATCCACATCATGATGTGAATTCCACCCTGGCCTCAGTCTATCGCTAGTAATTAGTATCCAGGGGTCTGAAGACTGAAGTTTTATTGAAGCTGTAGAATACAACTTTATTATTTACAGGATCATTTGCTAGTTAGGGTCAAAAGCCTGTCTCCTTATGTTAGTTTAAAACTTTAAAACTGTTTACTATGGTTGAGCTTGTTTCAGTACTTAAGAAGATCATAAGCGTTAGACACCTGGCTTATAACGTGTAATTTTAGAAAGCTGAGAAAATTAAGGGATTAAAGAAAAAGTTAAAACTGTGGAATTATGATTAAAAACCAAAAAAAGAAAAGACACCCCCATGAGAAGGAGTATGTAGGCATTTAAAGGAAAAGTAACTTAAACAACTATTTTTTTATGTTTTCTAAGACTATTTCAAGTATCATTTTATAATTTGTGTCTAGTTTTTTTAAATATGTCATCATCATTAACCATTACACCCAGTGGTGTGTAGGGCAGCAACAAAGCGCTTCCACTCCTGCCTATCCTGGGCCAACCTAGTCACTGATCCCCAAGAGTGCTGCATGGCCTTCATCTCACTTTCTACAGTCCTCCTCCACATTGCTTTTGGTCTTCCTTTCTTTCTCCTTCCTTCTGGGGTCCAGTGCAATGCTGTTGTGTTAAAATATGTATACATGTATAATCACTGCCAAGACTTTACAAATTAATTGCTGTTTATCTGAGTGAGTCTACATGTATTTATTTATACATGTATGTAACGGCATATGAGCATTACAATTTACATGTGACTATATGTGTGTGTACACATGTGTGCATACACCGTTACATGTGTGTGTATGTGTGTGCATGAGCGTACATGTGTGTTTGTGTGTGTGTGCACGCGCGTGCATGTTTGTGTGTATACATGCACACATTTATTTTATCCATTATAACATGCGTGTCACTCTGTTGTTGTTGTCTTCAATTTAACGTCTGTTCACACTCAGTGATATTAGACGAGGGATGTGGAAAATGTAGTGGAACTAGAAGGGAATGGACAGAGAAAAGACTGATTAGGTAACAAGTGTGTTGGAATTTTCATGCAATCAAAAGGGGGGGGGGGGGGGGGGAATCTTAAACATGAGCAAAAATTTAAATTCAACAGATTGTTAACATGAAACAACTATAAAGTAACTACAACAAATACTCTACTGGGCTGTGCAATAGACATTTGACAATGGCAAAGGCTAGTTTTGGATTTTTAAATGAATTTTCCACAAACTGCTCACAAAATGTGGGTAAAAAAGGTTTTACAATTAGACACTCAAATAGGATGTGAGAGTTGGAAATATGTTCCCCACAGAGGCACCTGACATTTTTACAAAATTTTGTTATAAATGCATTTAATTTTATTCTAAAATACAGTGTATTAACTCTTCTCGTGGTTGCGAATCTTAAGTTTGTTTGAGAAGGAGTCCTGTAACATGAAATAAGGCTATTAGTCAGGCAACTCTTTAAAGATCGTTGTGTCACTGTGTGTGTGTGTGCAGAAAGCATGTTGCAGCTGTGCCGTCACCAGTGGAGCACTGCCACTGCTGGCTGGTTATGTGCAAGTGCGGGGCTTGCCTACAACAAAACATTATGATCCAAAATGGAGGAAGGAACGGAAACGCAAATATATAAAGGTTGAGTGTAAATTTTCTAACTGTTATTATTTTACTTCAGCGTGGGAGGGAGTTATTATCTTTTAAGTCTTACTGGCAAAGAAAAGGCAAGAGAATGGACTAAGAAGGCAGAAAATAGACAAGAAGGAGATTACAGGGCTAAAAAGAGCAAGGCTGAAGGAAAGAGAGGGATAGAAAAGAGGGAATTGCTAGCACAGCTTTCAGAAGGTGGGGATGCTATTTATACTAACACTGTGACAGGCCCTTGGCATCCCCCCAGGGGAGATCTGGGAAATCATGTATACATGTATAGCTTTTATCAAAATTAATTGACAAAGTTTTTTTCTCCTTCCTTCACTTTCACCTATCCCATAGTCCCTTGGGCCAAGGGGGCACTAATGAAGATTTTGCAACCAGCTTCCTCCAATCCCCACGGCCCTCTGCTTTCTGTAGCAAGTTGTTCCACTCAAGGCCAGTCCACTCTCTGATGTTGTCTTTCCATCATTTTCTCTGTCTGCCTCTTCTTCGTCTCCCTCCTTGTACTTTTTTCTTCACCATTCTTTTTTCTTTCTTTCTTTCTTTTTTAATATCGTAATGTTGTCGTTGAGCACTTGCTTTCCTCCAGCCAATGTTAAGCAGCATTGAGCATGGTTACCAGGTTGGATGGGTGACCATTTGCGTGCTTATCTTCAGTACAGTTTCCCAGTTCACCCAGCTGTAAATGGGTACTTGCCTTTTTAGGGTCAGGGAAGGAAAAGCAGCGAGGGAGAGGAGATGGGTGCCGCCCTCAATATGCTGGCTTCTAGAGAAGTGAGGTCTCTGACACCTCGCTCCCCTACGACCTTATAGGTTATGAGACACCTTTACCTTCTACTTAATGTTGTCATTGTAATAAAGTTGTGGTGCTGTCTGCTGTAGGTTGACCTGCCAGATTTTCAAGACCTGATGAAAGATTCCAGAATGTCACCAGATGAATTCCGCATGAAGTTGAAGAAAGATGGAAAACTTCCTCCTCGAACATTCCAGGAAAGGCCGATTAATATTTCCAATACAGGTGTGTGAGAGAGAGAGAGTCTACACACATGTGAGTGTGTGTGTGTGGTGGCTTGTTTTGTTTTTTTCTTCTTTCTCTTCTTATATACCCTCATAAGTCATTGTAATGACCTCAATAATTAATTGCCACTGCACAGTTATTTTGAGAAACTTCCTTTGGTTTTCACACCGAAAAGTTTGACAGAAAAATGTCAGGTCAGTTTCATATAGAAATATTTGACAGAAAAATGTCAGGCCTGTTTCATAGATTTTGACAGAAAAATGTCAGGCCTGTTTCATAGATTTTGACAGAAAAATGTCAGGTCTGTTTCATATAGAAATATTTGACAGAAAAATGTCAGGCCTGTTTCATATAGAAATATTTGACAGAAAAATGTCAGGCCTGTTTCATAGATTTTGACAGAAAAATGTCAGGCCTGTTTCATAAAGAAATATTTGACAGAAAAATGTCAGGCCTGTTTCATAGATTTTGACAGAAAAATGTCAGGTCTGTTTGACAGAAAAATGTCAGGCCTGTTTCATAGAGAAATTTTGACAGAAAAATGTCAGGCCTGTCTCATAGAGAAATTTTAACATAAAAAAAATGTCATGTCTGTTTCATAGAGTGCAAGCACAAAGTCAGCAAAATCTTCTGCAGACTATTTCTTTTCTTTGTTCACTTTAGCAACAAGAAAAAAAAAAGGTTACTGCTTAATAATTATTTATTATTATTTTCATCATCATCAACATTTTCACCTTTATCATTGTTATTGTTATTATCATCATCATCATGATTACTTCTTCTATCTTTATCAGTATTATCAAAATGATAATCATTATTTATTGTT
The DNA here is from genome assembly GCA_028751875.1 of Rapana venosa. Taxonomy (NCBI): domain Eukaryota; kingdom Metazoa; phylum Mollusca; class Gastropoda; order Neogastropoda; family Muricidae; genus Rapana; species Rapana venosa. The sequence continues at coordinate 6,032,440 of CM054162.1, forward strand.
GTTGTTCACCATTTCTTTGTCCAGGGGCCATTTTTGAGGCATTTATTCCCCCTGAGGGTGATGGACGGTCGTCTATCATCTCCAAAGAAGTGAGTGACTAAGAAACCAACCAATCAAAACAAAAACTGATCAACCGTCCAGATTTTGGGGGGGTGAGGGGGGGGGGGGTGCATCATCTGATGCAGCCAAAGGTTTCTCAATATGTTAGTTGGTTTAGAGTCATATGCACGCATTTATAATAATAATAATGTATGGAATTTATATAGCGCTGAATCTTGTAAAGCAACAAATCAAAATTTGATGATGTGTTATGTAATGATGGAGATCAGTGAAGAGAAAGTTGCCCTTGCATTTCCCGAACGTTCCCCCTACCTCACCAAACATATATCTACTTACATGTAATCCTGGATACCTACTCACTCATGCACCCATGATGTCCTCTCTCTCTTGTTCTCTCTCTCTCTCTGTCTCTTGCTCTTTTGTTCTCTTTCTCTCTCTCTGCACACACACACACTCACACGCGTGCACACACACACACACAACACGCGCGCACACACACACACACACACACGTACACACACACGCACACTTACACACACACAGTCTCTCTCTCGCTCTCTCGCTCACTCAGTGAATATGTATACATTTGTCTAATGACAAGTGTGGAAAGACTTCCACCAATATCACACACATACACACATGTACACACACGAAAACACACACACACATGTATACACATGTGCACAGACACATATGTTCACACTTGCAACATACTGTTTATATAGTTAGGAATAGTCTTTTAATATGCATTAATACCAACACGCATCTCTTTTACTTAACTACTAGACTGCCACACCCTTGAAATTTTCAGGGGCTAAATGTGCACTCTATACGCCTACAACCCGGCCAATTTCCGGGGTGTCGAACCGAAGTAAACAAGCCTGCTTCCTTGACTACTGTGAAAGGGAAAGAACTCCAAAATTAGCGGAGATCACTCTCCTGTTTCTTGGCAATGTCCAGCTGCAAAAACTGGCAAAAATGATCGTTTTTAGTTTGTTTTTTTATGCATGACTGCTTGGGCAGTTCTTGTTCAAAATGGCTGACACTTCTTGTTGAAGGCATCAGTAACTTTACACAGCTGAAAAAGGGGCAAATAAAACTTTAGATTTACCTGACAGTGACGAAAACGATCATGTATGATTCAGGGGATAGTGCATTTAAAAAAAAAAAAGAATGAGATTTGGCCTGGATTTATGTTTGACGTTATTGAGATGGGAAGGGGGGGGGTACTCAGAATGACAGTGGTGATGAAGAAAGTGTATTTTTTGTTGATTTTTTACAATTTAAATGTATTTTTGCAGTGAAATATCATGCTAACTAATTTGAGCTTGCCTCGCAGCAACCTACGATATATATGTGACCCGTTTTTACGAAGTGAGTCTTAACTCGCACACAGTGAAACGGAGAGAGGCCCAAAAAAGGGAAGGTGCCGTCCACTTTGCCAATTTTGACTTTTAATCAAAAATGGAATCTGTAGCCATGAAATTTCCTATCTATATGTTTGAAAAGGTTAGATTTGATTTAAAAATGTGTTTTTAAACAGTTTTTATCGACCCACCCTACAGCAGTTTTCCAGTGTCCTTCATCATTACAAGGGTGGTTTCAGTCATCTCGTTATCCTTACCCCTGACAGGGCCCCACACATGTCATACACCATTGGAAAGGCTGTGATCTATATTTTTCATTTCACGCAGCCTTTACGTGAAATCTAACCAATCAGAAATACTGCTTCGAGTTATTTAGGTATAAACAAAACCTGAAAGCTCGAGAAGATCGACCAATGAGAGTGGAGGACGCACACCGCCTGTAGTAACCAACAGGGAGCTGGTCTATGATTGGTTGGGCGGGGTTTCATCGGCAACACCTCTGTTCTATTTTTAGAAACGCATTGCTGGGAAACTTTGCTGTTTGCAAAGAATAATGGACATTATGGCTCATTTCTAGCTGATCTTCCACTCTGCCAATAACAGATCAGTACAAACCAGGTGTATTATTTACCAAATATTCTGCTGCATCTTGTGAAGACAAAAAAATAAAACGATCGTGATCGTGATAAAAGCCCCGAGTAACTTCTCAGTCTGCTTGAATGAAATGAACTGGGATCTGTGTGTTAGGGTTCAAGGTTACATGTAGAAGTGCTGGTACCTGCATGCAATGTTAATAAACATGGGTATGTATGCATACATATCAAAGCTGCAGATCTAGACTGTTCAGATGACACTACTGGGGATACTTTTAGCATTTCAGCTGTTAGTGCATGACATGAGAAAATGTGGGAGCTGTTTTAAACTTACTTCACTGTCATATGTGTGTGTGTGTGTGGTTGTTGTTGTTAAACTGAATGAACTAGTGTGTGTGTGTGTTGTGTGTGTGTGTGTGTGTGTGTGTGTGTGTGTATGTGTGTGTGTGTGTGTGAAAATGATCAAGTCAAAATGATCTTTATTGAGAGTAAAAGATTAAGTTTATACAGCTTTTTTTTTCATCCTTCCCCCACCCACGCATGCGCGCACGCAGCGCGCGCGTGCGTGTGCGTGTGTGTGTGTGGTTTTTCTTCTCTATTTTTAAAGATCATTTTCTTTCAAGGGTAATGAATAAGTAATCTGTGTGTGTGTGTTTCTTTGATTGTTTTGATTCAAGGAAAATGAATGAGTACTCTATTGTTTTTTTTACATGCAGTCTGTGTGTGTGTGTGTGTGGGGGGGGGGGGGGGGGGGGGGGGGGTTGTGAGCTAAATATCACAGCAATGACAGTCAATATATACATGACTTTTTTGTCTGATGCTGTGAAATGGTATGTTTTAACACCATGCCAAATTTAGCTATCATCAGTTGAATAGAAGTACCCGTTGCTAAGGTGTTAGTTAGCTAGAGTGGTGAAAAACTTTAAACCCGATTTTCTCAGAATGTGAAATCAATGTGTCACCCATTTCAAACACCCATAACTTTGTCAGTTTTATAGGTAGAATAATGTATCATACATCAAAAGAAAGGTAATGATCTGTAGATTTCAGAAAATGTAACAACTCAATTTGACCCAATTATACCTTAAGACTCCTTTTGTAAAAACGGGTCACATATACTGTCATTGGGTAAACTATCAGGATTATTCTTGTAGTAATTTCTGAGTAAGAGGGATATGAACATAGCAGTGGTACATAAGAATTTTATTCCCCAGCATATAGGGTGCACTTGCACTGGGCAGTTAAGAGGTTAAAGCTCTCATCTCATCACCCCCACCACCCTGCCTCCATCGTCTAATAATGTAATATCACTTTAAGTGAACATATGTAAAATCGAAGACACACATGTACACACACACAGACACACTATCACTATATAACATGATGAATAACCTCTGTGTAAACTGTGAACGCCACTTGCAGGGAGTGAAGCTAAAATACACAGAGCTGGAGAAGAAGGGGAAGTCACTCTTGGAGCTGCGTAAAGTGCGGAAATACGAGGAAGGGTTTGACACCAAAGAATTTGCCCAGCAAGCTCTGGACATTGTTATTGAGGCACAGCAACTCCTGACTGAGTGAGTGTGTGTGGGGAGGGGAGGGGGGTAGGAGGGGAAGAGAAGAGAGAGAGTGTGTGTGTCTTTATTTATTTATTATTTATTTATGTTATTCTTTTATATCGAGGATAATGGAGTCAGTACTTATGTGCTTTTTTACATCCAGTCCCCGTGTGTATGCGGTTTTGTAAATTTTGTCATCTGTTCCCACCAGCACACAATGGCCTACTCTTATGAAAAGCGGAACAGGTTTTAACGTGTGCGCAAGATGTTCTGCGTGCGTTCGCACACTGGGCCTTGGTTTATAGTCTCATCCGAAGGGCTTTGTGTGTCTGTGTGTGTGTATGTGTGTGTGTGTGTGTGTGTGTGTGTTAGGGTGGAGTTGGGGGAGGCAAAGAGGGATTTTGATGAGGGAAGTTTCCTCCTGGTCAGTAGCGTTTGGCTTTTGGCTTATTGTTTGGGGGTGTTGTTTTGGGGTTGATTTTTTTTGCTTTGCTATTATTTTGTAATCCTTTTCAGGACTCAAATTCTTTAATAGAATTCAACTCTGTTACTTAGGGTTTTATGGGTTGGTGGAGGGGGGGACGGGTGTTCGTTCCTTGGCTAAGGCTCAAAGGTTCACTGGTGGTGAGATTTTGCATATGTGACCATATTTGCCCACCATGAAGGTAGCCACATTCCGACTTCAGCGATTATTAGTTTACTTGAGGCCTCAAATGTATTGTCGCTTCCCAGAGTAGATACTAAAAGAAAACTGGAAATATGTTCATCAGTGACCCTTTGCGAAACTTTTTGTTTTTCTCCTCTTTCAGCTTGAAGAAGAACCAAGAGAGACTGCATGACCTGGTGACAGAGAAGGCTTTCCCTGTGAGTGTTTTGTTTTCTTCACTCTGTACATTGGGGTGTATACATACTGAAGTGCCAGCGTCTGTGAGCTGAGGGCAGGAATACCAAGCATGCATATTTGACCATGTTTAGCATTTCTGAAGATAAGATGAGCAAGTAAAAAATACACATCAACAAATAAAAATTCATGAATACAAGTTCAGAAAAAAAAAAGTGTTGTGTGCAAGTGTGTTTGTGCTAAAGTCAGCCTGAATTTGAATATATGCATTGAAGATCATGGGGTTTTTTGGTGAACTGAAAGATTTGTTGTATCTAGTACTGAAAGATTTGGAGAGTCACAATTGATATGCATCATTTTATTTGCTGTTCTTTAGAATATTTCATAAAAGCTATGTTTCACACAACAACACACACACACACACACATAACACACACACCCACACACGCACGCACGCGTGATGCGAGACTGTCAAGACACAAGTGATACGTTACCTTCTGATTTATGAAAGAAAAACTGACTATTTGACTGACTGACTGACTGACTGACTGACTGACTGATTGATTGATTGATTGATTGAATGGTTGCCTGTGTAGGAGATGGTTCAGGGACTGGACACCAAGACGGTTCGCTGGCAGTTTGTTCAGTCGTTGGAGTCGCCGCGTGTTGTGCACGTCCGCACCACCGAAATGTTGAGCAAAGACAACCTGTACGCTCAGGTCACTGTTCGCCTTCACACCCAGCAGGTAGTGTCTGTGTGTGTGTGTAAGTGTGTGTGTGTAAGTGTGTGTATTTGTGTGTGTATAAAGCTACACACATACTGCCACTCACAACTACACCCTAGTGGTTAGAATATTGCGCTGGCAATCTGACGACCCGGGTTCGATTCCCGTTCAAGGGGATATTTTCCCCTGGAGTTAACATCAGTGCAGACTCCACTCTCCTCAAAAGCCCTTCGGATGAGACTATAAACTGAGGCCCCGTGTTCGAACGCATGCAGAAGATCTTGCGCACACATTAAATCCTGTTGCGCTTTTCGTAAGAGTAGGCCATTTTGTGCTGGTGGGAACAGATGACAGAATTTACAAAGCCGCATACACACGGGGACTGGATTTTAAAAAGCACAGGAGTGCTTATTTCATTATCCTCGATATAAAAGAATGAAATTTTATTTTAAAAAAACTATATAGCAGATGTGAAAAAGTATACACATGTTGGAAAAGGGTTTCATACTTATCTTTATACTCCCTTTTCATGGAAAAGAAGGAAGGCTGGTCGAGCTGCTGGTTCTTGTTGTAACCATTGCACTGACAAGGTGATTAAAGCTGCTAGTGATAGCAAAGAAAGGGACCCCATGCACTCGACTTTATTCCTGACTGCACGCATGGCTGAAGTGGAGCAAGAACATACAGCTTTTGTGTGTGTGGGAGGGTTCGTGTGTGTGTGTGTGTGTTTGTCTGTGGCAGTATGGACACCTTCAGTGGCAGGGCAAGTAAAAAGAAAGAGGGGTTGGGCGTGTCCACAATTTTGTTGCCTGTTTGCGCAGCAAGCAGGAATGGCAGTGTGAATGTACCCGTAGTGTGAGTTTTTGTGTATGTGAGAGGTGTGTGCATGTGAAAAGGGTGTGTGTTTGTGTGCGTGTTTTGAATCTGTGTGACTGAGTGATGTTAATTGTTTTCTTGTCACAGTATTGTTGCAGCATAGTATCAGTTTTGGCGGACACTTGCACATAGTGTGAGGCACTATTTGTTTGAATAATGGCTTCAGCCTTCTCTGTTATACTCTTGTGTACAGTTTTTTTCTTCTTCTTCGTCGTCGTCAGACGCTCAAGACAGCAACTATTGTTGTTTGGTCGTATGAAACGGGAAATGCCGTGCTAGAAATTCCCTCTTTTCTGTCCCTCTCTTTGTTTCTGTCTTGTTTCTTTTCTTCCTGCCACCTCCTTCTTGTCTATTTTCTGCCTTCTCAATCTACAAAATTTACATAACTGCATACACACGGGGACTGAATGTAAAAAAGCATGTGTGCTTATTCCATTATCCTCGATATAAAAGAATAAATAAATAAATAAATCTATTCTCTTGCCGGTTTTTTTTTATTGTTTTTTAACCAGAAAGACTTTTTAGAAAAAACCAATTCTCTCCCACGCCAAAGTCAGATATGCTGGGCCTGACTTGTCAGGCACTTAACAGCCACACAATGTTTTTCTCACTAATATGTCAGACAACAGTAGTTGCTGTCTGAGCATTCGACAAAGAAGAAGAAAAAGAGGAAAAAGAAGAAGAAGAAGAGGAAAAAGGAGAAGAAGAAAAATTCCCACTGGCGACGTTTTCATTGCGGTGGATGCTTTAGTTGCTGTCTGAGCATTCGACAAAGAAGAAGAAAAACAAGAGAGAAAAAAAGAGGAAAAAGGAGAAGAAGAATTCCCTCTGGCGACGTTTTCATGGCGGTGGATGTTTCCAGATTCTGGCCATCTACGACCGATTCGGGCGTCTGATGTACGGAGACCCGGAGCAGCCGCGGGACGTGTTGGAGTACGTGGTGATGGAGAAGCACATCGCCAATGAGTACGGCTTGTGGCGCGTCCACGGCAAGATCATTCCCGACTGGATGCCGCCCCGCGATGTGCTGCACAAGACCTACGTGAAGCCCGAGTTCGATCCTCTGCCCGAGCTGGAGGAAGAGGAGAAGAAAGACGTGAAGGACGAGGGCCAGGCAGAAGGGCCCGGGCTGGCTACGGCATGATTTGGGATTTTTGTTGGGTTTTTTTTATTTTTGTTGGGGTTTTTTTGGAAGGTGGGGGGGTGGTTGGTTAGGGAGAGGAGGTGGCTGTTGGGGAAGAGGGTGAGCGTGGGATGGGGGGGAATATTTGGGGTGTGTGTGTGTTTTCTCGTGAAGATCTTAGCAGTCTGGAGTCTATGTATGGCGTGTGGCGTTATCTGAGTTAGTAGCGGTGTGTAAGTGTAGCAAAACCTGCCTAAATGACTTCAGTGTGTGAGTGTGGATGAACTGTTTGGAGAGTGATGATGTGAAGAAGCAGAATTATAATAAAACAATGCTGCTGTGTGTTTTTTTTACTGGGGAAAAAAAAACTGAGCTGTGTCTATATCACCCATCGATTTTGTTAAAAGAAAAACATGCTTCACCTTTACTTTAGGGGCAGGGGGGGGGGGGGGGGGGGGGATAGAGGTTAGAACACTGCGCTCGCAATCTGACGACCTGGGGTTTGATTCCCGCTCAAGGGAATATTTTCCCCTGGAGTTACCATCAGTGCAGACTCCGCTCTCCCCAAAAGCCCTTTGGATGAGACTATAAACTGAGCCCCGCGTGCAAACGCACGCAGAAGATCTTGCGCACACGTTAAATCCTGTTCCGCTTTTCGTAAGAGTAGGCCATTGTGTGCCGGTGGGACCAGATGACAGAATTTACAAAACCGCATACACACGGGGACTGGATGTAAAACACATAAGTGCTTATTCCATTATCCTCGATATATAAGAAAGAAAAAAATCTGAATGTGGCTGAAGAAGGAATTCGTTTCAGTTCAATTCTGGTGTGTGGGCAAGACATAAGCTAGAGTGAGTGAGTAGCAGCAAACAATTGTATCTCTACAGGCATTTCAGTGAAAGAAGAGGCTTGTGGACAAATGTTTTAGTGTTGATGTACTTGTGCTGTGTTCTTGAGGGTCTGAAATTCTGGTTGTAAGAGTTCTTGAAGTGGACATACAATTTTACCGTGTGCGTGTGTGTGTGGTGTTGTTGGAAATATATAATAAGGATTTTTGTTCTTGGTGAGTAATCCTAGACACAAAACTGTTCAGTGAAAAGATATTTTATTATTTACATTGTAGAACTGTTTTCATAGTAGAATATTGTAAAACAAAAACAAACAAAACCCCCCAAAACAACTCAAGAAGAAGTGTAATTGAATGAGTGCTTATGTGCACAGACACATGTGTGTGTGTGGAAACAATCAAGTTATGCTTACAGTGCATGTGATCTAGTGAATATGTGATATCGTTTGATTTTTGGTTGGTAGGGAGTGGGGCGCTGTTTGTTTTTTGTTTTTGTTTTTACGAATGTGAAGTGACAACCATCAGTAGTCAATGTCACGTGCATGCGTGTGTATGTGTGTTTGCCTTCATTTGTGTACTTGCATGCATGTGCAAGCGAGATTGTTTACAGATGGAGCAAATGTAATAAAAGAAAACTTTTTTTAAAACTGAAAAAACAACAAACATGTATTTATGAATGGGTACTTGAATGTATGATGATGTGTGCATGGATTTGCTTTTAGTACACCTTTTCTCCTGTGTATGTGTGTGCGTGCGCGCATGCATATTGTGTGTGTTTTTTTGTGTGTGTTTGCACGCATATTCATATCCTTATTATCTGTTTCGTTTGTATGAATTTTTTGTTTTTATTTCGTGTGTGTATGTGGTGGGGAGTATGATTTTGGTTGGTTGATCTTGGTGTTATGGGGTTTTTTTTGGGGGGGCGGGTGTCTCTTTAATTAAGATTACCTGCTGGTAATCTAACCATCATCTTTGTGGAACGCTCAGACAGCAACTATTGTTATAAATCTGTGTAACTGAGTGTTGCACTGCCGTTAAGCACCTGACAAGTCAGGCCCAGCGCATCCAACTTTGGCATGGTTGTTCAGAGAAAAAGGCAGGAGAATGGACCAAGAAGGCAGAAAGTAGACAAGAAGGAATTGACATGAAGAAAAGGAACAAGGCAGAAACAGAGGGATAGGAAAAAGGGAATTCATGGCACATAATTTGCTCCGGGTGGGGATGCTATTTTTACTGACAGGCCCCTGGGATCCCCAAGGGGGAGTAATCAACGTATTCAGTCTTTTGACCTGACAAGAAATTACATGTATAGAAAACCGAGTTAAAAGTTCAATGAAACTTCTGATTTTGATCTATAATATTAAAACAGCAACAAGCAAACAAAAAGACATACTATTTGGTAAGTAGACTCAATAATAATAATAATATATGGAATTTATATAGCTCTGAATCTTGTAAAACAAACAAAGCGCTTGCACTCAAATCATTTACACGCATGCAACTTTCCTCAAATATGAGTAACAGATTTAAAATTTATGCATGCACACACACACACCCGCGAACACACTTAGGAGATGAAGGATGCTGTTGAAAAGTAGGAACAGATATGAGGGGAAAGTCCCAGTAGGAAAATAAGTGATACAGTGATAGTCAAATGTACATTTGATGTCTAATACTTCAAATTTTGTGAATTTGATAGTTTTTTTTGGTTTTGTCCCTCAGCTACAGCTCTGAGGTTCACCAGTGGTGATATTTTGCGTATGCGACCGTTTTTGCCCACCATGAAGGTAGCTGCAATCAGACTTTGGGGATGTATGCTGGATCTGATTGTTTCCTTAACCCACCTAACGCAGACATGAATTATGGGATCTTTAACATTCATATTTGTCATATCACTTCATAGTTGCACATTGTAAAAACTGAAAATCTTATCTAAAAAAAATCAAATCATATTTGATCTTCAGTTCATGTATATACATAATGGGAATTAACTCATCAGCACTCCCCTCCTTCACTTTGACATGCTGAAGCTTAAGATTCGGCAGAATTAGAAATTTTTTAAAATACACTGATGTTCAACTCAAGGGAAAGTACTCTGGCCTGTAGGGCAATCATTTTTCTAAACACAGTTGCTTTCCTTGTCCATAAGCTTGCCTGGTTTGTGTCTGTTGGCTAATTTTGTTTGACATGTCAACAAGTGATATCTTAGGGATTTCAGGCTCTTCAGTGTTATGATTCTTTGAAGAAAAAAAATCTGTTGTACAAAAAGTGACATCAGATGGATTCAGCCAGCTTCAGGGAACTTTACTTTGGTGAAAAATCATCACATTGTTTGAATGGGACTAGTTGAACAGTTCAAGCCATGTAAGATACGCAGCCCTAATTTTCAAAACTTTTTATTTTTCAGCATTCAGAGACATATTTTGAAAATTTGTAAAAAATAAGTACAGTCATCTATTGAAAAACTGTGAAACAAACTCAAAAGAAGACATTATAAACTTTTCAATGATGTTTAACTCACTCGGGACGGCCAATTCTCTCCCTTGCTTTCCCACAGACGGCCCATTTGTAATGGTTAGTAAAAAAAATCATTAAAAATACAAAACACATAGTAAGAAAATGAAATTTTCTGAACTTATGTATGACATACTGGGTTAGTACATATATAAAAATTGAAGCTCTCACTTTAGTAAAACGCTGTCATGAAGACCTAATCAGATCCCTTCTATTTTGCTTCTGACACATGTGCAAAAAAGCTGGGCATGTTGGCTACTCTCTACAACTGCAAACAAAGAGCTCGGAACACACAGAATCACCCGACAACGCACTGCATTCGACGTTGGACAGGTTCACGAAGCTATGTTTAGCTGCACGAGTCATAGTATCATGCGGCGGCCACATGAAAAATCTGCAAAAAACAAATCGCTATAGCGGCGAGTCGTCCGAAACCGTGGCTTTACACCGATCCGCTATAGCGGACGGCCGTCCTCTGAGAGTTAATGTGTATGTCATTATTATGTTGGGTAAGTCTGCTGAATTTTTCAAATATATCCAAAATCACGCATCACCACAAAATGGCGGGATCCATTTCACTTTGACTCCATTTCGTTAAGGCACTGGCAGTCTGCATTTGAAGTTGACCTGGGAGAAAGTAAAAATTCCCTCCCTTAATTCACCAGACATCACCAAGCTTCAAACCCATGACTTGTGGAACCTTGGGATTGAAGTCAGCTGTGGTGTCCATCCGTTTGTGGATTTGAGCTAGCACATAAAATTTTACCTGACTGATTAACACTCTCTAGACCGACTCTCAATACCATGTGTACTCACAGAAGTACAATCCTTCACTCACTTTTAACACAATTTTGTTACATATGTGACGCCCCACCACAAAATGAGACGCTTTGCACCTGACCCACTTTTCTGCTAGGAGCCATTTTAAGCAGGTGGGGGTCAGGTTGTCGATTTTGATTGATTATAAAACTATAGCCATTATTCTACCATGTATTGAAATATCATGATGTGAGTTAGTTTCCTTTTGCTATAAAACATGTTTAAAAACACCCAAGTCCTCATTCTGACCACCTAGTATGATGCTAAACTTAACAATTTCTCATTTTGTCACTTCCTGTAATCTACCATTTCAATTTGTAATAACTTTTCATAGAATTGTCCAGTTTTCAATCTGTTTTTTGTATTGGATAGCCCTTTTATTGCAAATTAATAACACGCCAATGACTAAAAGTTGACCTCTGAAGCAGAGCAGCTCATTACGTGGTAGAATGCCACATATAACATAAGGTAAGCCTTTGTAAAAACCTTTTGCCAATTCTAAGGACATCATTACACTGTTTACATAGTAATTATTTTCTCATTCTTTGACTAGAGCTCTGGGGTTCACCAATGGTGAGGTTTTGCGAATGCAACCGTTCTTGCCTGCCATGAAGGCAGATGCATTCCAGCTTCAGGAATGCCTGCTACGTACATGAGACATTCCAGAAGAGGGTCTAGCCTGACCCCTTCCCAGTAAGCAGGAAGCTCTATATAGCAATGTCGAGGACTTGCTGCATACCCTGCCTTCATGGCAGAAACTAGGCGGCCATCAGTTTAAACAAAGCCAGGGACGCTATAGCCGAGTGGTTAGGCCCATTTTGACTCCAATTGCATGGGTCCATGAAGTTGTGGGTTTAATAATAATAATAATATATAGAATTTATAGAGCGCTATATCTTGCAATTACAAATCAGAGGCTTCCATTCAATCCGCTCCTACACAAGCAACAACAATGTATCTCACTGGTATCTGGTGAATAAAGGGTTGGGATTTTTATGATCTCCCAGGTCACTTTCAAGTGCAGACCTGCCACTGCCATAATTCCCTTCTTGTATATATACACATACAGAGGATCAAAATGAACAGTAAAGATCCTGTAGTTCAAGTCATCTTTCTGTGGCTAACGGAAACGCAAACATACTCAGCATACATCCTGGAAGTTGAAATGCAGATACCTTCATGGTGGGCAAAGGCAGTTGCATGATTATATACGCAAAATCTCTCATTGATGTACCTTGGAGCTCTAGCCCAGGAATGAAAGAGAAAAAAAGAAAAATATGATAGAAGCAAAATAAATAAATGATCTGGCTCCAGTCTTCCCCACCTTTTTTTTTTTTTTAATATCCTGTCCTGATTTCCATTTCCTCCTTGCCATATCTGTCTCATACATCAAAGGTAAAGGTGTCCTATTACCCATAAGGTCGTAGGGGAGCTAGGCGTCAGAGATCTCCCTTCTCTAGGGCCCAGCATATTGAGGGTGATACCCATCTCCTCTCCCTCACTGCTTTACCTTCCTTGACCATAAAGAGGCTAGTACCCATTTACAGCTGGATGAACTGGGGGAACTGTACTGAAACCAAGGCACACAAACGATCATCCATCCAACTGATAACCACGCTTGATGCTGCTTAACATTGGCTGGGGAAAAGCGAGTGCTCTGACCACTGAGCTATCCTGTCCCATACATGATCAGTTCTTCATTGTGCCAAGAGGATGTCAGAGCAAGTAAAAAATATATATGTACCAGATAATCATGCTACACCACTTCAGCCACTTCACAAATACTTCCACCAAATACATAACCCAATGCACTTCTGAAGCCTCGTGCATGCAGGATATTTGGGTTCATGACAAATGCCACCACAATCCAAAACTGGTTTATTCTTCCTTGAAAGGTAAACTACATATGACAGTGACGATATAATAGTCTCAGTTGAAAAGAAAACAACAACAACAAACAAACAAACCCAGCCCGAAACCCTAACTTGCTTGGAAACATAAAGTATGTTCTTTCGAGCCAGAAGGCCCATAGAGCCGGAGCTTATCCCGGTTTCTGTAGCGTTAAGCGAACTGATGGTTTTTCACCACCCCTGTGACAGGACGCTAGTCTGTCGCCAGATACTTCCCCAGCAGAGCTGGTACCCACTTGTACACCTGGGTGGAGTGAGGAAAATAGGAGTAAAGTGTCTTTCCCAAGGACACAACACCGATCCGAGCGGGGATCGAACCCGCGACCTCTGGATCACGAGTTGACCGCCTAAACCACTCAACCACGGTGCCTCCCCACTTGGAAACATAATTTATTCAAAACTAATGTCAACTTCAGCACACACACACACACAACACACACACACACACACTTTTTGAAGTTTTTTCTTTTCCTTTTTTTTTTTTTTTTTTTGGGGGGGGGGGGGGGGGGGGGGGGGGGGGGGGGGTGGTTGTCTTGTTGAAACCAAACACCTCAGCCCACCTTTTTACCTACGCATCAAGCCGAAAAATTGTGTGGATGAAAAAGAACGAAGCACACATTCATTCTATGAGCTGAGACGAGTGACCAAACAAATCGAAATGAGGCTGACTAGAGCTTGCCATAGGGCATTGACTAGTCTTGTAGACAATTGGTTGTCAAACATTAATGACAATACATTTTGTGGAGTATTATTTGTAGATTTCAAAAAAGCATTTGATACAATTGACCACAGACTTCTCATTAACAAGCTAGACCTAAATAATCTATCTACAAATACTTTAGAACTTCTTGCTTCTTATCTTACAAACAAGCAACAATGTGTCTCAATAGCTACGTCCACATGCACACTAAAACCCATTCATTGTGGAGTACCACAGGGATCCATCTTAGGACCAATTCTATTTTCAGTATGCATAAATGACCTTCCTCTCCATATCAAATCCAAATGCGAACTTTTTGCTGATGATACAACCATACTAAACAAGCCATACCGACATTAACTGTCTTGCAAAGACATTACAAAAAAGCACCGATGATCTTGTCAACTGGACTGAACTAAACCACATGTCTATACACCCCCAAAAAAAACAAAATGCATGCTTATCACTACCAGACAAAAGCGACAAAATCTATCTCATAAACTTTCTCCAATCAATATAAAAAAGTAAGCAATCGAACAAACCTCTCACCACAAAGTTCTAGGAGTAACAATTGATGAAAATCTCAGCTGGTACCGTCACATATCCCATCTGTGCAAATAATGTCTCAGAGAGTATACCAATTGACTAAAATCAAACATTTTCTTGACTTTCATTCAAGAAAACTTTTCTTTCAAGCTTATATACAATCTTCAATAGATTACGCTTCAACCCTGTGGGATTCTGCTAGTACAAGCACTATAAAAAAACAACAACAACCAACAAGAACATTATTAAGTCTGTATAAACGTGCTCGTAAACTGTTGTTTTTTTTAAGAAGACAACCTTACTAGAAGTGGATTATACTCAGTTAAATATTCTTCCCATACTCAGTTAAATATTCTTCCCATACACCAAAGATTAAGATTTAACAAAGGCCTCATGATGTTTACGATAATGACAGGAACTTTTCCCTCATCCTTAAAAGACAAGTTCCCTATGAATCACTCCAGAAATACTGCAAAGCCCAGTGTCCCAATCCCAAGAATAGATTTGTTCAAATCTAGCTTACTCTACTCAGGCCCTGTGCTGTGGAACTCCCTTGCTGATTCACTTAGACAACACCAATCATTAACAATCTTCAAAAGTCATTTTTTCCATCCACTTGATGCATCAAAAATAAAAATCCACACTTGATCTGTTGGATACAAAGTAAATATATCCTCCCTTACATTATACCCAATTACCCCCCCCCCCCCCCCTCTCTCTCTCTCTCTCTCTCTCTGAGTGTGAATGTTTTACTTGTATCTGGCTATTGTGTTATTGCAAACTGACTTTTAGAAATAATTTCCTCTATCCTACTTCTTTACCATTACTCTAGGATGATTTTAACATGTACAATGTTAAATCACAGTCATTGATAATGTTGTTAGTGTTGATGAATTGAAAATTTGTATGCAATATCATATGGATTCAAAATGTACTCTCTCTCTCTCTCTCTTCTCTCTCTCTCTCTCTCTCTCTTCTCCTCTCTCTCTCTCTCTCTCAGTTTATTAACGCTTTCAGGCAAAGATTGATTGACTGCCGATGGCAGCAATGGAGTAATCATATACAAAACAGTGAAAGATTTCAAATGTACAGACAATTTATAAGTTCGCATGATGTCAAACCTTATCTAAAACTTGATATGGATATACATTTGAAAAGAATAATGTCTAAGTTTAGACTTGGTGTATCAGATATAAATGTTCATAAATTCAGATACAGAGAACATATTGACGACGTCAGGCTGTTATGCCCATTATGTAAGCAAGCTCCGGAGGATGAAGTACACTTTGTCTTGTGCTGTCCAGTATTTGAGGATGTTAGGCAGAACTACATCCCTGTTAAATATAGTAGACAGCCTAATTTATTTAGACTCTGTTTACTCCTGGCATCAAGTCATCCTGAGGTTGTGCGCAGCCTCACTTTATATTTGTGTAAAGCCTTCAGAATAAGAGAGATAATGTTATCCTAAGTGATATTTTTGTAGCTGACTTTGTGTTATACAGCAACATGTTGGTCTGTGTGTGTGTGTGTGTGTGTGTGTGTGCGTGCGTGCGTGCGTGCGTGCGTGTGTGTGTGTTAAAATCTAAAATACTAAGCAGTTCGGCAACCCCCTTCATGTATGGGCCAATGGCCTTTTGTGAATAAATCGTTCGAGTTCGAGTTCGAGTTCTCTCTCTCTCTCTCTCTCTCTCTTGTCGTGTTGTATCCTGTTGAATGCTTTATTCAGATTTAATATTTCAATTATACTGCGTAAGTTGACTGTATTTGAGATTTAGTGAATGTTTTATTTCGATATCTTGTTTTGAGTGTACCAATTATGTATAGCTAATTTCAATGTGTAGATGTCCTTTTTTTTTATGACTATATATATAAGATATTCATAAAGATTTGATTTTGGCATTGATGCATGGTGTGCGTGCGTGCGTGGCGCGAGCGCGTGAGTGGTGTGTGTGTGTTAAACTAACATAGAGTCGAAACCTTGATATGGCAATGGCCTTTGTCTGTAATAATATGTTCAGTTCGGTCGAGTTCTCTTTGCTGTTGCTCTTCCTGCGTGATGTAACCGTACAATGAATTTATTGCAGATTAATATTTCAATTAGACTGCAAATGATGTATTGAGATTTACGTGAATGTTTTATCTTGATATCTTGTTGAGGTACCAATTATGTTGTAATTTCGAATGTGTAGATGTCCTTTTTTAGATATTATGAGATATTCATAAAGATTTGATTTTGGCATTGATGCATGGTGGCGTGCGTGCGTGCGCGCGAGCGCGTGGGGTGTGGTGTGAGTGTAATGGGTGCAATTGCTGTGCATATCTCCTAAGTCTGCTTATGTAATGATTTGTTTTTTGTTGTAGCTTACTATTGGTTTGCTTTCCTATCATTATAAGTATGATTTGTTTGTTTCTTTCTGTTAAATTACTTTTACGGTTTGTTATCCTTTATATATGGAGGTTTTGTTTTGGTTTGTTCTGTTTTGGTTTAGGGTTGGGTGTGTTGTTGTTTTTGGTGGGGGGGGGGGGGGGGGGGGGGGGGGGGGGGGGGGGGGGGGTATTATCGTTGTCCCCCTCTCCCTTGTTGTTGCAGCCTTTATTTTGCTCTTGGTTTCTTTGCTATCTTTCAGTTGTTTCTGTTTTTCTTCTTTATTACCTTTGTTGCCTTTTCTCTCTCCTTTTCGGTGTGTGGTGGTGTGTGTGGTGCCGCTGGTGCGGTGGGGGGGGGGGGTAGATATTTCCCCCCCCCCCCCCCCCCCCCCCCTATACTGTGTGAGTGTATTGGTATGGGCTTTATTTTATTATCATATATATCCCTAAGGGCGGGGGCTGGATGTAAAAACGCACATGGATGCTTATTCATTATCCTCGAAATAAAAGAATTTGTCACAGAATATCAATGGAAGGCCCTAATTGCGAGTGTGGGGAGAAGCGAGAAAGGGTTCGGTAATATTCCATGAATACTTTTTGTTGCACACAAAGCTAAGGGAGACAACAGCTCAACTTCCTGGCACCAAGGTCAACTCCAAGTTGTGCAGGCAAAAATGGCCTTCACGAACGAAGACTATTTACCAAGCAAAGAGGAGCTTACAGTCCCAGAACTGGAACTAACCTCCTCAGTTCTGAGAGCTGGAGCTCATCATTTTGGAAAGTATTGTGATCAACAATGTAAGGTGAGAGATGCCATTGATTTGCTGGTGGTTATGTCGGTAGAGTGTTCGTAGCAGACGCTTAATTTTGTACTGCAGACGTCGAAAGGTCTCTTTATCATTCATTTCTGATACTTTCGCCCTAGTTTTCAGGCTTTTTAACTGCAACCGAAGACATTTTAATTATACAGTGTTGTCAACAACTGTAGAGTTTTCATGCACAGACACACACACACACACACACACACACACACACACCACACACACACACACACACACACAGAGTAAAACACGCACACACACACACACACACACACACACACACACACACACACACACACACACAGAGTAAAACACACACACACACACACACACACACACACACACACACACACACACACACACACACACACACACACACACACATTCTCTCTCTCACTCGCACACACATCACATGTGTATACATTCACACACACATAGTGTGTCACACATTACCAGTTGCAGGCATCACTACATCAGCATAACATAAAACCATCTTATGATTAATTTGATTATATCCTAACATGAAAAGTGAATATTTAAACCATGTCTGTTAAATGGGAAGTTTGTTTTATTTGTTTCAAGGGGAAAAATCCTCCAATTTTAATAGTTTTGACAGGTATTTTGCTTTGTTTTAGCATAGTTTACAGAATGTTATTGTCTGCAAGTGCAACAGTAATTTGTGATAACTGATAGAATGTGAAAAACAAAAGTAATCTTGACATATCTCATGATAACTGTTTCATGCTAGGACAAGATTCAAACAAGTTTGTGTTTCACTGTGCTTAGTCACAGAAGAAAAGGACCTCTCTTATTATTACATTTCTATCTTATGCAACAAGGTCTAGAACATGGTCTAAAAACTGCCAGAAACTATTTCTTGAGTTGACCATTTTGATTTGAATAAGAAAAATAACAAAAAAATGCAGACCAAGTGTGAAACATGCCAGTTTGTTGAAAGTGGGGCTATTGTCGTGTTCATAGTTTGACAAATCTCATAAATTCCTGAAAGAAGGAGGGGGAAAAAAAAGCAATGTGTGAGTTTGGCATAGGAAAAGACATTCAATTTTCTGGGGGGATTAATTCCATCTTGCAGGTCAACTTCAAGTACCTTCCTGCCAGCACCTTAATTCCCTTCATCAAGTTCATGCATTATATACACATGCTATGCAGAGGATCAAATAATTATTCAAATATGCGCATTTAGTTAATGTCACTTGTCAGCATTCAGCGGGTTACAGAAACATGAACATACCCAGCATACATACATACATCCCCCAAGTCTGAATATAACTACTTCAATGGTGGGCATAAATGGTTGCATAATTACATATAATACAAGGTCTCACCATTGGTGAATCTCAGACTCAGAGATCTAACCAAGGAACTCGGGGAAAATTCTCAACCAAAAAGCCCTCCAATGTTGCAGGAGTTCATGCTGTGTGTGAAAGAAGACCCTGACCCGCGGAAGTGTCTGTCGGAGGGGAAGGAAGTGACCCGCTGTGGCTTCCAGTTCTTCGGCAAGGTCAAGCAGAACTGCTTCACCCAGTTCACCAAGTACTTTGAGTGCATTGACCACTCCGACCGGCAGATGTCGCTCAAGAAGTGAGTGTCTTGATGTTGAGTTAACTAGTGTGGTGTGTGTGTGTGTGGGTGGTGTGTGAGTATTGTGTTGGAGTTTGTAGACAGTATATCTGTGTGTGTGTGTGGGTTTGTGTACAGTATATCTCTGTGTGTGTGTGTATACAATGTATGTTTGTGTGTGTATATATATGTGTGTGTGGTATGTGTGTGTGTGAATCACTAAATGTGTGGATTGTAATTGAATCAATTTGTATGTTATGACTTGGAATGAAACATTTGATGAAGATTTTTTACATTTGATTTGCTAGGTAATTTTGTTAATAAAATCTACTTATTTTTATTGTACTAGAACAATGGCTTTATGCTTACCTCCCTCGTACTTTTTTGTTTGACTGCCTCCCGTTGTTCAGAATGTCTTTAGTTTAGTGCATTGGGGTTTTAAACTCTCAGAACACAAAGTGACACTCACACTCATACACTCACTCACACACACACACAAAAACAACTACTATCACACACACAAACACATCTTACACCACACACTCACACACACCACATAACACACACACAACACACACACACACACACACACCAGTGACACACACACCATACACACCACACACACACACACACAAGTGACACACACACACACACACACACACACACACACACACACATACACACACACACACACACTTTAAGAATAACTGTCAAGACCATACTTTGAAGTGCAGCATGGTAAAAAGTTACATACCTGTTCTTACCTCTTCATTGTCAGCGGCGATATTCAGTGATCTTCTACTGAGCTATACATATTTTTAAAAATCGTTGTTACACAGTCCAATTGGCTCATTATTTTGATTATTATGTACTCTAATGACAGTATTATTTGGTGGATTATAATTTATGTTTTATCTTGTTGGTTATAGTTTAAAATATTGTTTTATTGTTTACTGGTTAGGTTCTGTTAGAAAATGGGATTAATTGAAAAAAAAAAAATTTTGTAAGTTGTTGTGTACTTAAGAATTACTTTAGATTTACATGCTCTTACTTGTTTATTGTAGATTTAGTACATTAACCCCCCCCCCCCCCCCCCCCCCCCCCCCCCTACCCAACTCCCAGCCCCCCTCCCCTCACCCCTGGCCTTTTTGTGTCTAATGTCACTTTTAGTGAAGAGACGTAAAAAGAAATCGAACACTTTCAGCATTTTTATGAAACACACACTCTGTCACATATTACAGCCCATGCACACATACACACACCCCTACATGCTCACATACACACACAGTCACACACATAGACACACGCACACGACACACACACACAACACACACACACCACACACACACACACACACACACAACACTCTCTCTTCTCTCTCCTCTCCCCCCCCCCACTTGGTCACAAAAAACAATCAGCTTCTCAAACATTCAAATATATAATTCAAACCTATGTTACTCATAAAACTGTATATATATAATAATAATAATAATGTATGGAATTTATATAGCGCTGAATCTTGTAAAGCAACAAATCAAAGCGCTCAAAAATATATCACACAAAACAGTCAGTCGCTTCTTTCTGCCTGTTTGCAGTTGCCGAAAGACCCAGGCTGAATTTGACAAGTGCATCAAAGACACGCTAGGGCAGGATCGCCCCTACCTGGGGTACTTTGCCTCTCCGCGCATCCACCACACTGACCGACCCAAACCTCAGCTGACCCCCCACGTCCTGCCAGAGACCATCCCTGGACCACCGGACTTCAAGACTCCTAGAAACCCGGAGCACGAGTTTGCTCCTGATGCGTACTGAGTCCTGCGTGGAGTTACTACTAGTTTGTGATAGCTATTCGGAGGGTTAGGTTTGGTTAGTGACTGCTTGTGTGTGTGTGAGATGTCCGAGTAACTGTTTCAGTGAAGAGGTTTGTGTAGGATTTACGGAGAAGGAGAATATTTAGATTTTTACTGGTTTTAGAACTGAAGTCACGCTGAAGTCAGATGCGCTGGGCCTGACTTGTCAGGTGCTTAACGACAGCGCAATGTATTTTCGCTCGTGTGACAAGACAACAATAGGTGCTGTCTGAGCATTCAACAAAGAAGAACTGAAAGACACCTGAAAATTGAAAAATCGAATCAGGAAAGTGTTATATATCTGAGAGTTGGAGGGAAAAACTTAAAACAGTAGAACAAAAGTACTTTTTGTTTACAGCTTATATTAAGTTATGATCAATTGACAAACCTGTTGTGTTGCTCTACGTCCACTTTGCAAACAGGAATGGTGGACAAACTAGTGTAAAGTTACATTTAAAGAGAGACTGTGTATATGTATCAAATGTGGGTGTGGCAAATTTTGTCAGTAGACAAAAATGTTATGTATAGCAACAATGAGACTGTCGTCTCTTGGAGAACTTGTTTGTGCTGAGAAATAAAGCATGTTGGTTTTCACTTTTTTTATGTGGTTTTCAATTGTTCCTGGTTGGAAGAGTGCTTTTATTACTTTGATTTTTTTGTTTATTGCTCCTCAGCTGGAGTTCCAAGGTTCTTTAATGGTGAGATTTTTGTGTATGTAACCGTTTCCCCACCACCGTTTAGGAAGCAGCATTCCAACCTTGGGGATGATGTCTAAACACGACACCTGTGTGCATGCGTTTAAAAAAATGCTGTTATCTGTTCCTGCCAGTATGAAATGGCCTCTACCAAATGGCAGAACATGTTTTTAACGTGCGCAAGATGTTCTGTGAGCATTTGCACATGGCGTGTCGGTTTATATAGTTTCCTCTGAAGGACTTTCACTCAGTTGGATTTTTATGTCTAACTGGGAGGAAAGGGTAAGGTTGGAGTCAAACCCAGAACCTCACAGTTGACTTGTTAGGCAGGTGAACGTCTTACCGTTCTGCCACCTTCCTTCTTTTTAGTTTGAATAGATTCTCTCTCTTTTTGCGAGATAAGCATTTCTCCAAGGTACAAACAAACAGCAAAACCGTGTGAGTGGCTGTACAATGTTACTGTTCATTCTGCCTTTTTATTCCCTTCCTTGGCCAGAGCTCAGAGATTCACCAATGGTGAGGTTTTTGCCTAGACATGCAACCAGTTATTTCCCTACCATTGAAGTAGCCACTTTCTGACTTTGAGGATGCAGTTGGGAATTGAATCTACCAGTTTTGCCAGGACAGTTGGAAAGTACTTCCCTGCTCTTTCCGATTTTCAACATCTTTAGATGTGCACAAGTCCGAAACTGTGAAAGCGTATGGCTCTGACCGGTTTAGAGTCTCCTCCGAAGTGCCCACAACACATGTAGTTCAAACTTTGTCCTTTGCTAAATTCAGTTGAAAAAGCATTGTCTCTAAGGCAAGCAAATAATGTATACAGGCAAGACAAAATTTAAAAAAAAAAAGAAAAGGCGCTGTACCCCGGTGATCTTTCCTTCCTCAGGAGGGTGATTTAATGCAGAGAAAGCTACTGACTTTGTACATTTTGTTGTTTTTTTATTGTTCCTTGGCTAGAGCTCCCAGGTTCACCAATGGTGAGATTTTCAAGCGCTTTGATTTGTTGCTTTACAAGATTCAGCGCTATATAAATTCCATCATCATCGTTATTATTATTATTATGATTTTGTGTATACAATCGTTTTTGAACACATGAAGGTAGCCACATTCCGACTTTGGGGATGTATGCTGGGTGTGTTCGTGTTTCCGTAACCCATCAAACACTAACATAAGTAACAGGATCTTAAGTGTGCCTATTTGATCTTTTTCATGTGTATATACATGAAGGGAATTAGGGCACTGGCAGATCTGCACTTGGGAGTTGTTTGGAAGATTGTAGAAACTTCCACCCTTCATTCATCAGACACCGCCAAGGTTCAAACCCTCGACTTCATGGACCCATGGGAAGTAAGTCGAACAGTCATAGCCACTCGTCTCTGTTCTACCAATATAAAATGTCACAACCCAAATACACTTAAGTCAGGCATGCGCATGCACACACACTCACCCCCTTCTCCCCCCACAACAGACAAAGACAGATCTTCAATTGACCATAATCTTTATTTCTCCTCTTGCTGTGTGCAGTTGAAGATCCTTCACAATAAGAACGGATTGAGACAACCATTCCAGCCAGCTTTCTCAGAACACCATCACAAGAGGAACACAACAGAGACACACACACACACAATCATCCTGTACATCTTACCATAACATAATCACACACAAAAAAGCAAACAACAAACACATACATGAAGTACATACAATGCATACACTCCCAAGTCCCAAGCCAAATTCTATGAACGGTTCAAAACACATTCTGAATTCATAGCAAACGAAATCTTTGTTGTCCTACAGCTGTATTTTATTTATTTATTTGTTAGTGTACAGGACAATCGCTATCGTTGATGCTCTCAATCTTTTTCAATATCCTCTCTTGTTATTTCCCAGTTTAGTTCATACTTGCACATATGTGACGCTCCACCATGAAATGAGTTGCATTGCACCTGACCCACTTTTCTGTTTGGATGCATTTTAGGCAGGTGGGGGTCAGGTTGTTGATTTTGAGATTTTGACTGATTTTAAAACTATAAGCTTTCTTCTACCTTGTACTGAAGTATCAAGGTGTAATTTTGTTTTTCCTCTTGCTGGACAAACCTGTTTAAGAACACCCAAGCCCTAAATCTGACCACCTAATACGATGCAAAATTTGTCAATATCTCATTTTGTCACTTCTTGAAGTCTGTAATTTCAATTTGTAATAACCTTTCATATTATGGTCTGATTTTCAACCCATGTTTTTTGTATTGAATAACCTTTTATTGTTGCAGATTAACAACATATTAACAACTAAAAATTTACTTCCAGTGCAATGTGACTCATTATGATAAAGAGGAAACAGTACCACTGAAGTCCAAGCACTTTTCATTTCCCAAAGTTCATCACATTTTCAGTGCAGTGGTTTGGTGAATAGATGAACATCCTTTTTTATGCTTGTACAGTCTCCAAATTTACTGAGCTGTCATTGGGGTACCTACCCTTCTTTTTTAAAAAAAAAAGGGGGGGGGCAGAGAAGGTAAGGAGATGGGCACCATACCGTCATGATGTTGGGTCTAGAGAACGTGATGCTCTTTCCATTCACTACCCAACGACTGTTGAAGTTACAGAGCATTGTCATAAATATATCTCACCAAGTGATAGTACTTCAACTGTATTTTCTACAAGTTACATCTTTTGAGATTCAGAATGATTTTGTTTCCCTTCAGTCATTCTAAACAATCCATACAAGTAGGCGATCTTTTACTCAAGTACACAGCACAAAAGAACATAAAATATGTTTGTGTGAGTCTGTGCATATGATGTGCAAACATTTGTGTGTGTGTGTGTTATATATGTGTGTGTGTGTGTGAGTGAATGAGTGAGTGAGAGGGAGAGAGAGAGAGAGAGAGTAATGGACATACACAAACACACAAAGAAGTGAAACAACCAGTGAGAAAGAGGAGAAGTGAGGGATTCCAAAAATACCCCTGTTCTTCAACATTGCAAAAAATAAAAAGAAGAATTCTACCCTAGCAATCTTGACATTTCTTTCCGTTCTATTTCATACCAAACTGTAAAATCTTCCCATGATACCCAGCAGTACCAAACTAAAGTCAACAGCAAGTATTCTTCTTCTTCTTTCAACACTCAGACAGCAACTACTGTTGTCTGTCATATAAGCGAAAACGCGTTGCGCTGCCACTTAGCGCCTGACAGTCAGGCCCAGCACATCTGATTTTGGCGTGGGAGAGAATTGTTATCTTTGAAGTCTTTCTACAAAGAAAAAAAAAGGTAGGAGAATGAATCAAGAAGGAAGAAAATAGACAAGAAGGATGTGACAGGAAGAAAAGGAACAAGGCAGAAATAAAAAATAAAAGAGGGAATTCCTAGCACAGAATTTTCAGGAGGAAATGCTATTTGTACTGACAGATCCCCACAGGCAGAAGCAGCAAGTACAAGAAGCTCCCCCTCCCCCTCCTCCCAGTAAGATACTGACTTGCTATGGATTCTGTTAGAGTACCTACACTTATCAAGATGATGAATGCTACAGTTAACCTACAAATCACATGGGAGAAAATGTACAGATGATACGGTTCTTTGGCTTTCCTGTATGATTTGAACTGAGGGAGCAAGAAGGACTGAGGATCTGATTGATATTGAGAACATTCATAGCAGATACCAGGACATTATTTTTTGTTTTTAAAAACCCCCTAACTAATGTCTTTACAATTTTTTTTACAGTATCTGCAACTGCTTTACAATGTCCAAAAGGTTTACGCATAGTCCACAGGGATTTATAGAAACCAAAATTTGACATTTACATACTGTCAAGAAGGAAGGTGGCAGGATGGTTAAGACGTTCACCTGCCCAACAAATAAACCGTGAGGTTCTGGGTTCCATTCCCAGCCTTGCCCTTTCTTCCCAGTTTGGTAAAAAAAAAAAAAAATCGAACTAAATGTCAAATCCTTCAGATGCGACTATAAACCGAGGCCTCTCTGTGCAAACGCACATACATAAAACATCTTGGGTACAGGTAGATGAGTAGGCCTTGTCATGCCGCTAGGAATGGATGACAAAATTAAAAAAAATTGCATGCAGACAGGTGTGTGTTTTAGACATCATCCCTGAAGTGTGATTGCGGCTACCTAAATGGTTTGTGTGTGTGTGTGTGTGTGTGGGGGGGGGGGGGGGGGGGGGGGGGCGCATATGCAAAAACCATGAGCCTTGAAGGTCCAGCTGAGGAAAGATGGAAGGAAAGGGGGGGGAGGGGGGGATTTAAAACATAAATCCTTTTTTTTTGGAGGGGGGAAGGCAGGGGTAGTAATCACAACCTTTTAAAACAAAGAACTGTCTAGGTGAAGATTGGTTCAGATAAACGCCGTAGATTCCAAACATGAAAACGACAGAAGACTGACATAATATTCACTGTTCTTTGCATCTTTTTGAGGTTTGTTTGCAAGAGCTGTGTTACAGTGTGTGTTTTGGTACAGCTGTTAAAAGTGCTCCTTCCCTTTCCCCACCACTATCAAACAGTATCAAGGGTGTTCCCTCCTGTCCTGTCTTCACACACACACACGCACACACACACACACACACACAGAGCAAACATTACCACATAACATTATTTGGAGTCGTAACATATCTACCTTGTAACACTGATAAAAAAAAACCCAACCCACAATACATGAAACAACCTGATAATAAACACTACACCTTCACCAATATATATAATATGAACATCTTGAACTTTTGACTATCAAAATGTTTTGGAACATTTCTAGTCCAAAGCAACTGAGATCTGATATCAAAATACCACAAAGTACTTCCACGCTAAAGCTTTAGTAGAGATTAATGTAGCATTACACTCTATTAAAAAAAACACCCAGACAACCTCAAAGAGTTAAACAGTCTAGAGAAAACTATTTACTTGAAGGACTGCAAAACTTTGAATTGCATCATACACAACATCACAGTTCACAGCGCAAATCCGGCATAAATCGGTCAAGGGTCCAGGGCTAAAATGACCGCAACTCTTCCTTTTACCAAGGAGGCACCGTGGTCGAGTGGTTTAGGCGGTCAACTCATGATCCAGAGGTCGCGGGTTCGATCCCCGCTTGGTGTTGTGTCCTTGGGAAAGACACTTTACTCCTATTTTCCTCACTCCACCCAGGTGTACAAGTGGGTACCAGCTCTGCTGGGGAAGTATCTGGCGACAGACTAGTGTCCTGTCACAGGGGTGGTGAAAAACCATCAGTTCGCTTAACGCTACAGAAACCGGGATAAGCTCCGGCTCTATGGGCCTTCTGGCTCGAAAGAACATACTACTACTTTACTCCTTTTACCAAGTCCAAGAGTGCAGTTCCTGCCATAATTAGCACCAGCTGGGCTGGGATGGGATGAAATACACAGCAGCTGAGGAGCTAAAAGTGGGGGAAACTGACAGTTTATTGTCTCATATCTGCAAGTTCTTGTGGAGCAATCCCTCATTTTGGACAGATGGATGAAAGACACAAGTACTACCCCTTCCACCTCCACCACCACCAATGTTTTTGCCATAAAATGTGTCACTGACTGGACGTGGTTAATATTATTATTAATTGGCTGAAATTACTACTAAGAGCCATAGTGAGGAAATGGAAGAAAAGTTGAAAAATGACAATAGATTCTCTGTTTTTACAAGGTTCACAGACAACAAGAAAAATGTTGAAAAATGACAATGGATTTTGTTTTTACAAGGTTCACAGAAAACGGGAAGAAAAGCTGAAAAAGAACAACAGATTTTCCATTTTCATCCAGTATCACAGCATACAGATAACTCTCTCTCTCTCTCTCTCTATATATATATATATATGCTCTACCATAACAAATAAACAACACTGTAAGCAGATGGTTGAACAACTGCATAGCTCAATATGCTTAACACCCCCCCCCCCCCCCCTCACCCAATACAATCATTATAAGCCGACATTCATTACGGAATGTTCACGTGCATACCCTTTGTTTTTGTTCCTTGGCTAGAGCTCCGAGGTTCACCAATGGTGAGATTTTTTTACAGGTGTGACCGTTTTTGTTTTCCTCCCACTATCTAGGTACCTGCATTCCAACTTTGGGGATTATACTAGATCTACATGAGTGCACATACAAAGGAGAGTAACAACATAGCAGATCTGTGTAAAAGCTGATAATAAAGAACCCCCCCCCCTCCCTCTGCTAGAGGTCTGAGGTTCATCATTCATGAGATTTTGTGTTTGCAACCGTTTCTTGCACATCATGAAGGTAGCCGCATTTCGGCTTTGGGGATTGATCATGAAATGTTTGCTCTTAAAACTTTACACAATTTGAAGCTGTGACTTAAGGTTTCCTGAGGTCAGAAGCCCGTCACCTTATCTATATAACCCAGCCAACAATTTGAAAGACATACTCCGGACATGGGCTTTCATTACACTATGTTGTTTGGGCCAGACACGACAACGACACCACAACAAAAACTTGCTGAGTTGTTTCACCTGCTTAACACTCACTGACACAATGTGATCCACCTTCAACTCTTGATTATCCCTGAAGTCTGCATACAGCTACCTTCATGGTGGGCACAAAACGGCTGCATATGCAACATCGGAGCTCTAGCTAAAGAATTGGGGTAGGGGTGCGGGTGGAATCTCGGTCGAAGCATTTTCAGGAAAGCATAAAATGATTGTAAAGCATACACTTTTGGATCAAAATGTTAACTAAACTAATTACCATTGAATAAACAGCAGTCAGTAACAAAAACACAAACGTACAATCGAAGAAAAACAAACTGTTTTAAAAGGCATTATAACGCAAGACTTTCAACGAGTGAGATGTCATTAAACAAGTGATGTGGGTAACATGGTTAAAAATACATGGAAATCATCTGTTGATACAAATAGATATCTTTCGCAGTAAGTAGGCCTACTAGCACATCTACCAACATACTTCTAAGTCAATAAATAGTAACGGTGCCACTGTACACTGATACAGCATCATGGAAAAGTGGTTTCTCTCTCTCTCTCACACACACACACACAGAAGGAGGGAAGGAAGAGGAGGAGAGAAGACAGGGAATTGGAGAAAAAAACCCTGATCCAAGCTCAAGCCATTAAAAAAACAAACCAACACAACACTGTCCACTGCACTAACATGTTAAAAAAACCCACGACAAACTCACAAAAAATACAACTGAACGTATCCACATTTTCAATCATTCTGCAAATAAAAACAAAACCAACCAACCCAAACAAATGAACTATCCGATTCAATCATTTCAGAAAAAGAAACAGGAAAAAGGAGTGGATTGGAGGAAGGGGGTGGGGGGGGGGGGGGGGGGGGGGTACAGGGGAGTTGAATCAGAATGCCAAATCCACAAAGTACCACTACCCTATCTGGTTATGGATTAAAAATCATTTTTTTAAAAACCATGCAAGAAGTCAAATCCCAATCACACTCACTCACAAAATCACACAAAAATATATAATTTTTAGAAATATATTTTAACTAAACCAAAATTGTAAATAATCTGAACAGAGACATGTTCAATTTGAGGAAAAAAACCCCACTGCTCTCTGTGTCCACTCTCTCTCTCTCTCTCTCTCTCTCTCTCTCTCTCTCTCTCTCTCATTCTCTCTACTTTGCGAATCAAGCATACATTTTCTCTCCTTCTCTTTCACCTATAATAATAATATACCACAACAGAAACCAGTTCTTTGAGAAGTCTTCTTCATACACGTTTTCTATTTCAAGCTTTAAAAAAAAATTACATATACATACATATACATATATATATATATATAGATATATATTTTATTATTTCTTCTCATCAAGATTCATCACATTTTCCACACCAAGAAATACAACACATACTAACAATCTAACGGTTTGGTAAAACAGAAACATGGGGAGTAAAAACCATGCACCATGCGCGCACATGCATGCGCGTTCACAGTGATGGGTTGATGTATCACAGTCTGATGTCAACTCTTCAGTTTGACTCCATTTGAGGTGCAACTCAAGTCAAAAGTCATAGATAAAAAAACAACCAAACAACCTCTGAATCGGCCTTACCTAGAATTCTCACGTCACGTACATAAACGGTGGGATCATGTTTGCTCAACCTGACAGTCGCTTCACTCGCAGATGAAAACATACACCTGAATATGGAAAAGACTGCATTTGCTTATTCAACACCATTTTTCTCTCTCTCACTACTCAGCTAAGATACCAGTTCTGCAAATTCCCATATCCCAAGTGCTGAAGATAAAAGCCCGTACAATAGTGGAAATGATTAATTAGTACGCAAGCTGGTGGAAATATAGTTTCTTTGCCTTCTACCAAAATTGATGATATATCAAACAAAAACAAAAAATTATGAGAAAATAAAATTACTGACAATAAAAAATATTTGTTTATACTGACTTCTACATTTCTTTAGTCGTGTACGTCACCATTTAAAAACTTGGAATTCATTCACTTACTCGGAAGTCACACACATACACACACGCACACACACATGCACAAAGCATGGACGGACACGGTGACAACACGGAAGGTCATCTTGCAAAGCCTCCAGAGCATCATGAGCGAGCGATGCTCTGCAGCATTTTCTCGATGCGCCGGTCGCTGCGCATGATGTTGGACTTGGAGGCAGCGATGAGGTCCAGCTGGTCCGAAATGGCCCGGTCCAGGTCCGCCAACTGGGCTTTGAGCGGCTCGATGGCCCGGTCCGTCACGCTGTAACAGTCGGGAAAACAAGTGTCCAAGGTTTTGGTCCGGTCATGACGATGTTGTTTGCTAGTGCTGATGGCCTCAAATTCTATTTAGGTTATGACTTTTTACAGTCTTCTTGCAGGTATTAGAGAGAGAGAGAGAGGAGGGGGAAGGGATGGTAATTTGTATAGATACTGACTAACAAGGTAGTACACAAACACACAGACTGAGACTCCTATTCAAACACACACACACTGACTCCTATTCAAACACACACACACACAGAGACTCCTATTCAAAAACACACGCACACACAGACTCTATTCAAACACACACACCAGACTCCTATTCAACAACACACAGACTCCTATTCAAACAAACACATACAGACTCCTATTCAAAAACACACACACAGATTCCTATTCAAATACACACACACAGACTCCTATTCAACCCCCCACTCCCCCAATCACCCACCCACACCTTCCACATTTCTCTCTCTTCATCACTCATCTCTCTCATCTCTCCTTCACCACTCTCCTCTCTCACTTCACTCATTTCTCTCTCTTCACTCACTCTCTCCCTCTCTCTTCACTCACTTTCCTCTCTTCACTTCACTACTCTCTCCCTCTCTCTTCTTTCCACTCACTTTCTCTCTCTTCACTCACTTTCTCCTCACTTCCCTCTTCTCCTCCTCTTCACTCACTCTTCTTCCTCACTCACTCTCCTCTTCACTCACTTCTCTCTTTCCTCATTCTCTCCTTTCCTTCACTCTCTCCTTCATTCTCTTTCACTCACTTTCTCTCTCTTCACTCACTTCTCTCTCTCTTCACTCACTTCACACTTCACTCTCTCTTCATCATCACTCTCTCTTCACTCATCCTTCTCTTCTCACTCACTCTCTCCACTCACTCTCTCTCTTCACTCCTCTTCTTCATACTCTCTCTTCACTCACTTTCTCTCTCTTCACTCCCTCTTTCACTCTTCTCTCACTCTCTTCACCATCACTCTCTCTTCATCCTCATCTCTCTCTTCACTCACTCACTCTCTCTTCACTCACTCCACTCTCTCTTCACTCACTCACTCTTCTCACTTCACTCACTCTCTCTCTTCACTCACTTCACTCCTCTCTCACTTCATCTTCCACTCCTCTCCTCTCTCTTCACTCACTTCTCATCTCTCTTCCTCATCTCTCTCTCACTCTCTCTCACTCCTCATCTCTCTCACTCACTCTCTCATCACACTCACTCATCTCTCTTCACTCACTCACTCTCTCTTTCACTCACTCCTCCACTCCTCTCCTCTCCACTCACTCACTCTCTCTTCACTCCACTCTCTCTCACCCTCACTCACTCCTCTCTTCATCACTTCTTCACTTCATCACTCTCTCTCACACTCTCTCTCACTCACTCCTTCTCCTCACTCCTCTCTCTCTTCACTCACTACTCTCTCTCTTCACTCATCTCTCTCCTCTCACTCATCTACTTCACCTCTCTCTCTCTTCACTCACTCTCTCTCTTCCTCACTCACTCTCTCTCTCTTTCACTCACTCTCTCTTCACTCACTCTCTCTCCTTCACACTCTCATCTCTTCTCACTCACTCCTCTTCACTCACTCATCTCACCCACTCACTCTTCTTCACTCACTCTCTCTCTCTCACTCCTTCACTCACTCTCTCTCACTCACTCACTCTCTCTTCACTCACTCACTCTCTCTTCACTCACCTCTCTCATTCACTCACCTCTCTCTTCACTCACTCTCTCTTACACTTCACTTCTCTCACTCTCCTTCACTCTCTTCTCTCACTCCTCTCTCTCTCTCACTCACTCTCTCTTCTCTTCACTCACTCCTCTCTTCACTCACTCCTCTCTCTCTCTCTCACTCACTCCCCACTCTCTATCTTCACTCACTCTCTCTCTCTCACTCACTCTCTCTCACTCTCTCTCTTCCCTCACTCTTCTTTTTCACTCACTCTTCTCTCTTCCACTCATCTCTCCACTCACTTCTCTCTTTCACTCACTCTCTCCTTCACCCACTTTCATCTCTCTCTTCACTCACTCTCTCTCTCTCTTCACTCACTCTCTCACTCTTCACTCACTCTCTCTCTTTCACTCACTCTCTCTCTTCACTCACTCTCTCTCTCTCTTCACTCACTCTCTCTCTTCACTCACTCTCTCTTTCACTCACTCTCCTCTCTCTTTCCACTCTCTCTTCACTCACTCTCTCTCTTCTACCACCCTCACACTCTCTCTTCTCTTTCACCCCACTCACTCTCTTCCACTCTCTCACTCACTCTCTCTCTCACTCACTCACTCTCTCTTCACTCACTCACTCTCTCTTCACTCACTCACTCTCTCTTCACTCACTTCTCTCTTCACTCACTCTCTCTTCACTCACTCACTCTCTATCTTCACTCATCACTCACTCTTCTCTCCTTCTCATCCTCTCTCTTCACTCACCACTCTCTCTTCACTAACCTCTCTCTCTTCACTACTCTCTCTCTCTTCCCCACTCTCTCTCTCTTCCCTCCTCCTCTCTCTCTCCTTCACTCACTCTCTCTCTCCACTCACTCTCTCTCTCTCTCTTTTCCCCTCTCTTCACTCACTTTCTCTCTCTCTTCACTCTCTCTCCACTCACTTTCTCTCTTCACTCACTCTCTCTCCACACTTTCTCTCTCTTCACTCACTCTCTCTCTTTTTCCTCACTCTCTCACTCTTCACTCTCTCTTCACTCCTTCACACCCTCTCTCTTC
The DNA here is from genome assembly GCA_028751875.1 of Rapana venosa. Classification (NCBI taxonomy): domain Eukaryota; kingdom Metazoa; phylum Mollusca; class Gastropoda; order Neogastropoda; family Muricidae; genus Rapana; species Rapana venosa. Next base: position 6,065,687 of record CM054162.1, read on the forward strand.
ACTCACACTCTCTCTCCACTCACTCTCTCTCCACTCACTCCCCACTCTCCCTCTCTCTCTCCACTCACTTCCTCTCTCGTCTCAAGGCCAAGGCGTGCTCCTTGTTCTCGGCGCGCCAGCGGTCCAGCTCCTTCTGCATGGAGTCCATGTCTTCCTGCACGTAGTCCATGATCTTGCCCAGCGGGTTGGCGCTGCGCGTCAGCGACTGGATCGACGTCTGCAGCCGCTCGATCTCTTTCGCCACCAGCTCGCGCTGCTTGCGGCGCTGCGCGTCCGACAGTGCCGGTCGCTCCTGGTGGAAAAAGGTTGGGGGGGGTGGGTGGGGTGAGGTGGGGGGGGTGAGGGGGGAGGGGGAGGTCGTCAGTTTGTTGGTAAGGGGTTTTTTTTGGTTTTGTTGTTGTTGCTGTTGTTGTTTGGCTAGAGCTCCAAATGGAGACATGCTTGCATATGCAGTGATTTGTTTGTTTGTTTGTTTGGTTTGGTTCCCATTGTTTGTTTGGTTTGGTTCCCATTGTTTGTTTGGTTTGGTTCCCACCATCTATAGGTAGCCACATTCTGACTTCAGGAATGGTGTCTAAACATGACACCTGTGTGCATGCATTTTTGAAAAATGTATCCCTTGTTCCTACTCTTTAGAGTCAGGGAAGGAAAAGCAGCAGTGAGGGAGAGGAGATGAGCGCCGCCCTCAATACGCTGGCCCTAGAGAAGTGAGGTCTCTGACACCTCGCTCCCCTACGACATCAATATAGGTTATAGGACACCTTTACCTTTACCTTCCTACTGACATGAAATGGCCTACTCTTCTGAAAGGCGGAACAGGTTTTCAGCTTGTGCGCAAGATGTTCTGCATGCATTCACACATAGAACCTTGGTTTATGGTCTCATCTGAAGGATATTTTGGGGTGGTGAGTCACTGATGTTAACTCCAGGGGAAAAATCTCCTTGAGCAGGATTCAAAGACAGGTCAGAAGACTGCAGGCCATCACAACAGCTTTATAGAGGTAGAAATATTGTTGTCTGAGGGGTGCAGTGTGTTAAGGTGAACTTAATTTTATCTATGTGTTTGATTTTTGTGTGTGAGGTATGTGATACATTTGCAGAGTAGTGCACACACACAACTACCACCACCACCACAACCTCCCCAACACACACACACACCACTACCATCACCTCCCCAAAACACACATAAACACAGGTATGCATGCATGTACATACTTGCACCAGAATGCAAAACCACACACACACGTGTACTCTGCGAACACACACAATATCACAAACACAGATATATTCTCCATTCTCTCTCTCTTTCGCTGCCCTCAATATGCTAGCCCTAGAGAAGTGAGGTCTCTGACGCCTCACTCCCCTACGACCTTATAGGTTATGGGACTCCTCCTCCTCTCTCATCCACACACGCACACACGCACGCATGCATACACACACACACTTACGATTTCTGTTTTCTTGGTGGGTTGCTGTTGCTGTTCTGCCTCTTTCTTAGATTCCAACATCTTCTTCACCAGTGCACCTGTATATCATAGACACACACACACACAACATCAATTTCTTCATCATCCAATGCTCAGACAGCAACTACCGTTGTCTGTCATTAGAGTCAAAATGAGTTGCACTGCTATTTAGTGCCTGACAAATCAGGCCAAGCATATCCGACTTTGGTGTGGGAGAAAATGGTTATCTTTTCAGTCTTTCTGGTAAAAACAAGCAGGAGAACGGACCAAGAAGGCAGAAAATAGACAAGATGGAGGTAACGGGAAGAAGAAAGCAGAAACAAAGAGAGGGAAAGAAAAGAGGGAATTCCGAGCACAGAATTTCCAGAAGGCAGGGATGCTATTTATACTGGCAGGCCCCTGGTTGAGAGAATGCCACCTCTCTCTCTCTCTCTCCACTTTCTTCCTTGCAAAATTTCTCTTTCTCTGTATTCACCACTTCACTGTTCTTCAAAGCCTATATCCCACATTCCTTCCTTCCTTCCCAATAAAAACAACAACAGCAACAGAGCACTTAGATGGCTCATTCCCCGAGTTGGAACACGGCTAATGCTGGGCAGGAACGGTTGTATACACAAAAACTCATCACTGGTGAGCCTCAGAGCTCTAGCCAAGGGTACCCACCCCCACCCCCCCTCCCCATATGGCTCAATCTTTCAAATTACATCAAAAAGTGGATTATTTTCTTCTTGTGTACGCAACCGTTTTTGCCCACAATGCAGGTAGCCACATTGCAACTTGGGGGATAAAAAAGTGGATGAAAAACGACTCACCATGCTCGGCATCGTCCTCTGCATCAGCCTGAGATGATACCTGTGATTGAAGATACAAACACCTTTACTTGCCTTCCTTCATCTACTTTAGTGGGGTTTGTTTGTTTGTTTCTTTTCACGTTTATCTATTCAATGATTCGATTTGTTTTCTTGTCCATTTACTTATGAACGTGGATTTGTTTCTGACTTACTTATACACACACACACACACACACACATACACACACACACACACACACACACTTATTCATTATCTTTGAAACAAAGAATTATGCTGGCCAAAAAAAAAAAAAAAAAATTTGCCTTGCTTGCACGTGCTCCACACACACACACACACGTACACACACGTACACACACACACACACACATGTACACACACACACAAAACGTACACACACACACATCCACACACATTAAAACCTGTTCCACCCTTCAGAAATGTAGGCTTCTCCATGCCAGCGGGAACAGATGACAAAATTTACAAACTGGGTGTAAAAAAACCCAAAAAACCCCCGCATGTTACTTATTCATTTATACTCAAAATAAAACAATAAATAAATAAATGAATAAATAAATAAATGAGTAAATATATGAAAGAATAAATAAATAACACACACGCAAACACACACACACGAAAGGCAGGACAACAACGAAACCCTGCATCAGCCACACGTTTTCGGCTGTTATCCTCCACACAGATCTTCCTCACTTCACACCCTCACCGGTTCAGAGACGGGAGGAGGGGGCGCTGATTCCTCCACCAGGAAATTTTCATCCTCGTCATCCGACTGTTTGCCATCGTCCACAATCACGTTGGTCGGAGCTCCTGTCCCTAACCTGATGACAGCACAAGATCTACATCAGTGCACCCTGTTTCCCCTGGCTTATAACCAACACAGCAGTAATAATAATAATAATAATAATAATGTATGGAATTTATATAGCGCTGAATCTTGTAAAGCAACAAATCAAAGCACTCAGATGACTTTTTAAAGCGTGGGTATGCGTTTTTAAAAATTTTGTCATCTGTTCCCCAGTACTAAACACAAGGATATTTTCCCCTGGAGTTAACATCAGTGCAGACTCCACTCTCCCCCAAAGTCCTTCGCATGAGACCATAAACTGAGGTGGTCCCGTGTGCGAACGCACGCAGAACATCCTGCGCACATGTTAAATCCTGTTCTGCTTTTCGTAAGAGTAGACCATCGTGTGCCTGTGGGAAGAGATGACAGAATTGACAAAACTGCATACACATGGGGACTGGATGTAAAAAAGCACATATGTGCTTATTCCATTATCCTCGATATAAAAGAATATAAAAAATAAAAATAAATAAAGATGTAAAAAAGCACATAAGTGCTTATTCCATCATCCTAAAATAAAATAAATAAACACACCACCTGAATTGCAGAGAAAAAGGTAAGTAAAAATGTACTTGTAAAGCTACAATAAGGTCAGTACAAAATGAATCAGCTCATACGAACAACTCAGGTCAGGGAATGCTGGCTTGTATGGTGAGGTCTCCTGTGGGGATGCTAGGAATCTGCCAGTATAAACAGAACCCACCACCTTCTGGAAATCCTGTGCTAGGAATTCCCTCTTTTCTATCCCTCTCCTTGTTTCTGCCTTGCTCCTGTTCTTCCTGTCACCACCTCCTTCTTGTTTATTTTCTGCCATCTCGGTCCATTCTCCTGCCCTTTTTTCCAGAAAGACTTAGCAATAACAATCCTCTCCCATGCTGAAATCAGATGTGCTGGGCCTGACTTGTCAGGCTTAACGGCAGTGCAATGCAGTTTCACTCATATGACAGACAACAATAGTTGCTGTCTGAGCGTTCGATGAAGAAGAATACAGTGAGGTATTCATACACACAAACTTCTCATCCGGTGTGTACTCATGGTCTCACAGTGATTCCCAAGCGGGATGGGTGAGCCAAGGTACATCTTCTGAATGACAACTAGGGTGTTAAGCTGGGGAACACACAACAATGATGGCACAGCAAACAACCGACCGATGCAGTACCAGATCAAAGTTGAGCCACCACGTTTGTTTGGCTGTTCCATCAACCCAACATTTCTGGCGCACACTGTCCTATACCATTTAGAATAAAAGTCTACTCTGGGTAAGTTTGATAGCAAATGATTCATTTGGGGCAGTTTCTGCTTAAAAAAAATAAAAAAATCAAAAAAATCCCACCAACCATTAACCTGGCAAATTCACACTCAGGGGGTAAAACAGAACAAGTCTATGTGTGAATAAGAAGTGTTGAGAAAAGAGGCAGATCACTTTGTCTCATAAATGAGACAGCAACAACCCCCCCCCCCCCCAAAAAGAAAAAGTGTGATCGTCGCAGTCAAAGGTCAACACACCTCATGGCTGGTTCGGCTTCAACACCGTCCTGTTTAGGTCTGGGGGGAGCTGGCCGGGCGCTGGGAGGTCGCGCCATTTTGCGTCTGAAAACAGAAACAAAACAAACCCCAGAGATGACGAAGCTCACAGTATTTACTGACATGGTGAAAGGAGATATCAAGATAGCTGCAGGAGGAAATATATAAGTGTCACAGAACAATAAAATCCTCACAGAAGAAAACTCATCTCTTGTATATGGTTGTTTTGCATACACATTTTTTGCCGTAGCATTCTAAGTTCCTTGCTACTAGACCGTAACAGTGTGACACATAGATCATACACAAACATTTTTTGCACAAGCTAAAAAAACACCCTCAACCCCAAACAAACAGTAAACCAACATTCGCACATGCACAATCATACAGAACTAGATGTACACATTATCACACGCTTGAGCTTACATAACAGACGCACATGTGCACATATGCATGCAGTAACAACAACAATACCACACACACCTGCACACACAGACAACACCCCACCCCCCCTCCCCGTGCACAAACACACAGATCAAACAGCCAAAAGTCCTTCGGTGAGACTATAAACCAAGGTCCCATGTGTCAACACACAAAGAACATCTTGCACATACATTAAAACCCGTTCTGCTTTTTGGAAAAGTAGGTGATTGTGTGCCAATGGGAACAGATGACAAAATTAACAAAACTGCATACACACACCGACTGGATGGGAAAAAAAGCACATAAGTGCTTATTCCATTATCCTCTAAATAAAAAAAAAAAAAAGAAAAAATAATAAACCACTCACGCAGCAGTCACTTGGGGTGGCAGGTCGTTCTCCCCAATGCTGGGTCCGTGACTCTCTCGCTGCTGAAACTCCTCATCATCTGCAACACACACACACAGACAGACACACACACACACACACACACACACACAGACACACACACACACAGACACACACAGACACAGCCCCTCCTGCCATCACACTCTCCTTCAACTCACCACATTTGCCCCACAGCTACCCACAGCTACAGATTTCTTCACATCATCAAAAGTCCTTCAGATGAGACTATAAACTGAGGTCCCGTGTGCTAACGTACGCAGAACATCTTGCGCCTTACTGCATGCACATGTGAGTCTGTGTATGTGTGCTCGTGCGTGTGATTATGTGTGCATGTAGTTCTGTGTGATTGTGCATGTGCTGACAAAATTTACAAACTGCACACCCACGGAAACTAGATGTAAAAAAGCACATGAGCGCTTATTCCATTATCTTCGAAAGAAAAGAATAAATAGATAAATAAATAAATGACCTGCCATATGCTTGGCTGCAGCATCTTTCAAATTTTTGTTCAATCCGAGGTCAACAGCCCAAGCATTCCCCCTGATGGCAAGTTACTTCCCTTTAACTGTTGGGGGGGGGGGTTAGTAGATCACGAAAGCTTTTTGTTTGGTTGGTTGTTTTATTTTGTTTTGTTTTTCAAAAAAGAGTGCCAGCACAAAAGGAAATCATTGATTTTTTTCGCTGTAAAATGTCGAAACTTTTGATTTCAAAACTGACTCTTGGGGCTGGGAAAACTTAAAGAGTGTGTAAAATCAATATTATCATTCTTTGTTGTAGATTAGTTGTTCCATACTTACACCTTGTGCTCTGAGTGTTCCAAAACTTGTAGGGTTTTTTGTGGTTTTTTTAAATTTTATTTTTTTTAGTATTCACTGACTTTATTTTTTTAAAAAAATGCACAAGAATATATACACCTACTGGAAACCGTCTTTGTAGACACCAAAAGGACACAAAATAAACTTTTTAACATATCTATATATTACGTCAGGTTTTATCAACTTTATCATGTTGGCTGAAGTTTTTACAATGGCTAAAAGAGTGTGTCACAGATTAGCTGCACAGCAAACTCGAGTGTTACTCCAATGAGTTAACATCTCCACTCCATTGACCCTACTTTGCAGTGTGTTAAAAAAAAGAAAAAGAAATGGCCATTATAAAGAAGCAACTTTCCACCTACTCTGCTGACTTGAATGCTTCTCAAATGTTTAAATTGGAAGAATATTGTGTAGACTTGAGTGTCCCTCAATTGTTTAAATGGGTAGAGAGTTGTGTGGACATTTGCTGGATCTCTTTTCTCACAATAACAGCAGGAAGGCGATGTTCAATGGGGAGGAACACGATATCAGAAACCTACTTTCCTTTCTAAAGTTTAATTTTTTGTTTTACAGAAATTTTTTTATTTCAATGACTTCAGTTTTACATCTAACTTCTGTTAGAAACACCTGCAGCTTATCCCATGCTGTGGACTTATGTGTTGCAACTTCCTTCACCTTCAACTATCCCGTAGTCTTGTAGACTGTTGAGGCACCACTGAAGATTTTGCAGCCAGCTTCTCCACTCCTTGTGGTCCTCAGCTTTCTGCAGCAATTCGTTCCACCCAAGGCCAGTCCAATCTCTGATGTTGTCTTCTTCCCATCATTTTCTCTGTCTGCCTCTTCATCTCCCCCCCCCAAGTACTGTTCCCTGTAGGACAGTCTTGGCCAGTCCAGATGTTCGTGTGACGTGCCCGTACCACTTCAGTTTGTTTTTTTCACTATAGTGAGGAGCTCCTCAAATGACATGATGGTGGTTTCAATTATGGTTTTCACTTCCTCATTAGTAAATGTTATCTCTGTATGAGATACCAAGAAGTTTGTGAAAGCATCTCATCTCCATTGCCTGTATCCTTCTTTCAATGTCTGCTGTTATGGTCCACGTTTCATATGCAACTGACTAAACTTCAAATTTGCATATCTTGGAATCTCAACCATAACCCAAACAGCAAAACTTCTTTTCTTTTCTTCTCCTTTTTTTTGGGGGGGGGGGGGGGGAGGGGGGGCATACTTTTGTGTTTGTTTTGTCACACAACTATTGATTGGTTTACTGCAGGCATAGGGCCAGTCTAAACAAAAACTCTGGTTAGCTCTTAAATTCTAAAAAAGTAGCTGATTGGTTCTCAGGGTCATGTGTCATTTTGAGTCTCAACATGGCATGCATACATGCTTGTATCCTCTTCACTGATGAAATCAACACACTCTTTTCAGTAAAGATTTGGGTAAAATTTTGCCCTAAAAAACAAAATGTGTAGCAAGGAGTTAGGATGTCACAATTGATTTGGTGAAAAGCAGTATATCATACAACTTTTTTTTATATGACAGAAAAGAACAGGAAGAAGCAGAAAGAAAAGAGGAGTACAGAATGGAGATGAAGTCTGAAATAAATGTAAAAAAAAGAAGAAGTTGATGACAAAGTTGGAATGTGCATCAACTTTTTCACCTGTCAACTGCAATCACTCTAAAGTAGGTACATAAAAAACAACAACCAACTATGAAAATAAAGATTATAAAAGACAAAGAGAGAGGAGATAAAGACAACAAAATAGATGTAGCAAAAAAAAAAAAATGATGAAAAAAACCCCAAAGATAATCAAAGAAAAAAACTTGAGGATGAAAATGGAGAAGACAAAGAAGAAGAAGAATGCAAAGAATAACAATGCACAGAAGAAGGATGTGAAAGAGGAGAAGAATGTGAAGAAATAATTAGAAGAAGAACAAGAACAACAAAAAGATGAAAAAGAAGAAGTCAAAGAAGAAGAAGAATGCAAAGAGAAGAAGAATGAAAGAAGAAGCAAAGAAGAATGCAAGAAGAAGAAGATGAATAAGATGATGATGATGATGATGATGAAGAAGAAGAAGAAGATGAAGAGGAAGAAGACACACAAATATACAAAGAAAAAAGAGAAAAGAAAAAACAACAATGACATAGAACAGCACAAAGAAGGCAGACAGACAACATCAAAATCTATCATCTATCACCTACTTTACACAACACTTTCACTCAGACAGATTTCACAGTCAACCTTATTAACACACTGTTTCAGAATTTCACACACAAAAAAGAAAGAACAACAACCATAAAATGGCTAAGAAAAAAACCGAAAGTGTTGTCTATCATCTACAGCACAAGATCCTCTCCAGAGAACAGAATTCACATCCACTTATATCAACACAATATTTGACAGTCTCATGAAATATAGAGAAAACAAAATTGACAGACACAGCTATGAACATCTATAACCAATCACCCTCTTCACAGGTAGTTTCATTCACACCATTTCACTTTCATTAGCGTCAAAGCAATGTTTCAGAATTTCACAAAAATGCATTTTTCTTATCATGCTTGCTCTAACTGAAACATTTACCATGCCATTATAAAAAAAACAACAACCAAAAATAAACCCAACTCAAACCATCTTGGTAATAAACTCTGTTGTGTACTTAAGCAAAAGCAGAGATTAGTCGTGTTAATGACAGCACTGCAAAAACTGAAAGGTCACAGGTAGGAGGACAAAATGCACTCTCTGGTTACTGACAAAACATTTATGTTAGAAGACACCACAGAAAATTAGATACTGAGTATCAACTTTTGAAGATAACTAACATGAAACCATTGAAAGGACAATGAATAAGTACAATCCACATGCAAGCACGCATGCACACACACAAGTATACACATGTATTTCTTTTTTCATTCATTTATCTTTTAATTTTTTTTTTTTGCGTTTAAACTTCCAACGGTTTTCTTCAAAGCTTTTGTTTGGTAATTACCAAAAGGGATATTCTTGTACCAGTGTGGTTGTTGTTGTTGTTGTCTTCGATTTTACGTCTGTTCACTCTCAGTGATATTAGACGAGAAAGAAAAAAAATATATATACAAGGGGTGTATGATAATTGAGGTGGTTGTAGAGGCCCTACTGAAAAATGCGAGGGGGAAAAAGTAGTCTAATCATGAAAAGAAACCGTGCAAAGCGAAAGATACAATAAAAAATATCTTAAAAAACACACCACAGAAACAAAAAACATAAAAAGTGATTAACGTTAATGAAACTATAACAAATGTCCTATAGGACTATGCCAGAGACCTTTTGCAATATCAAATGCCAAATTCAAATTATTGAATATGCTTCTAAGGGAGTTTTCAGAAAATTGAGGTAAAAAAGCTTTCGTATTCTTACATTCAAATATTATATGAGTATTAGAAATATTCTCACCACATAGACATTTACTGTTTCTACTGAATTTGGTTACGAATGCATTAAGTTTTATTCTATAAAACAAACTATTCACTCTTCTTGCTGTGGAGATATTTGAACAAGCCTTAGAATGGCTCACGACTCTTGCTTTATCAGTTTTGATGACAGATCTGTTTAGAAATCTCTCTTTTAGGTGATACGTTTCTGTGACCTTTTTCCATGATGTTTGTTCTAATAAGTGGTAGCCCTCTTGTAATGATAAAGGTACGTGCAATGTTGCTGATTCCCGTTCATGCTTTGCTCCTCTTTTAGCAGCTCTATCAGCCCACTCATTTGGAAAGAATCCACTGTGTGAAGGCACCCAACAGAAAGTGACACTTGTGCCCTTTAAGGTTAAAAGGTGTATGACATGATTTATCTCTAATGCAATTTTTGAAGTTTTCTTGTACCACAAGGATTTTAAAGCATACAATACCGACTTAGAATCAACACAAATAAGGATTTGAAATATACACAATGGCAAATCAAGAACATAATTTAGAGCCATTAAGACTGCTACTAATTCCGCGGTAAAAATCGAATGATGTTTACCAACATAGAATGATTTTTCAATTTTTAAAGATGGTATAACAAAAGTGGTGGTCTTTCACTACAGATGATAGAATATACGCCTATTTGTTTTTTTGGGTTTTGTTTTTTACCTGATACAAAGGAAATTAAGGAGGTTCCTCCACCACAGACAATAAAGCCACTTTCTACTGGAGATTAAAATCAAATGTCTTTCCACCAGAGATGATATTTCTTCAAACAGATTAAAATCATCTTTTCTCACACCATCAGAGGAGAGGAAAGCACACACCTCCATCTCATAGTGGAGTTCTCTCTCCCTGTCCAGCAGAAGGACAGGTTTCAGCGAGAAGAGGGACATCTTTCTATCAGAAATGAAGGACATCTTTCTATCAGAAATGAAGGACATCTTTCTATCAGAAATTAAGGACACCTTTCTATCAGACATTAAAGACATCTTTCTATCAGAAATGAAGGACATCTTTCTATCAGAAATTAAGGACATCTTTCCAAATATTAGGAACATCTTAGGGGATCTTTCTGTTCAAGATTAGGGAAATCTTTCCATGAAAGATTTGGGATTCCTTGATCAAGGACACCTTTCCATCAAAGACAAGGGACATCTTTCCACCAGAGATGTTAAGGACATCTTTCAACTAGACATTAAGGACATCTTTCTGTTCACGATTACGGACATCTTTCAACCAGACATTACAGGTCATCTTTCCACCAGATGTTAAGGACATCTTTTCACCAGATGTTAAAGACATCTTTCCGTATATGATTAGAAACACCTTTCAAGCAGACATTACAGGACATCTTTCCATCAAAGATTATGGACATCTTTCCACCAGATATGAATGAATCTTTGCTCTAGACATTAAGGACAACATTTCACCAAAGATTAAAGACATCTTTCCACTTAGAGATTAGGGACACCCTTTAAGAAAATACATTAGGGACACATCTTTTTCCACAAAGTGTAGGGACACCTTTCCACCTTAGATTAGGAACACACATTTCTTCAAACAGATTAAAATCTCCCTTTCTCACAAAAACTTATGTATAATACATCCTTCCATCTCAGATTAGGAACATGAATTTATCACTTACATGTTAAGGACACATACATTTCGAGAAATTAGGCACACATATTCATATTCTTCCACCACAGATTAGCAACACATATTCTTCCACTACAAAATAAGAACACATAATTATTCTTCCACCAGACATTAGGAACACATATCCTTCCACCAGAGATTAGGAACAGATACTCTTCCACTACAACATAAGAACATAATTATTCTTCCACCAGAGATTATTAGGAACACACATTCTTCCATCAGAGATTAGGAATACATATTCCTCCACCAGATATTTTAAACACATATTATTCCACCAGAGATAAGAGACACATTTACCCCCCACCACAGAATAAGAACACATACTCTTCCACCAGACATTAGGAACACATATTCTTCCACCAGAGGTTAGGAACACATAGTCTTCCACCAGAGGTTAGGAACACATAGTCTTCCACCAGAGATTAGGAACACATAGCCTTCCACCAGATATTAGGAGCACATAGTCTTCCACTAGAGATTAGAAACACACATTCTTCCACCAGACATTAGGAACACACATTCTTCCACCAGACATTAGGAACACATATTCTTCCACCAGAGATTACGGACACATATTCTTCCATTAGAGGTTAGGAACACATAGTCTTCCACCAGATATTAGGAACACACATCCTCCCACCAGAGATTGGGAACACCTATCCTCCCACCAGAGATTAGGAACACTTCATTATTTATTTTTTTCTTATAAGAGGCTAAGAACGCATTTTCGTCCATTAAAGAGGAATATTACAGACACATTTTCTTCCTCAAGAGATCACAGATGCTTGCTCTTCTACCATGGAAGACAGGCACATTATCTTCCATCACAGTGTAAAAACACTGTATCTTCCGCCTGAGATCTGAATGCATTTTCTTCCAACAGGAATAAGAAACCCATATTCTTCCACCTATGATATAGAAAACATATCCTTCCAGCAGAGATAAACACATAGCTTTCTAGTGAAAATAAAGAGCACACTCTTCCGCATGAGATAAAGAGCGCACATTCTTCCAACAGAGATAAGAAACTACACAGTCTTCCACATGAGATTAGGAACACATCTTCTTCCAAAAGAGGTTAAAACAAATAATCGTTCACCAGTAATTACAAATCCATATTTATCCATCTGAAGTTAGGAACGCATTCTTCCACCAGCAATGTTTAACACACATTTTTTTCAGTGTGAAACTACAACCACATTCTCTCCCACCATCAATTGGGAACATAATTATATTCCTCAAGAGATTTAAGGGCACATATTCTTTCACCAGAGATGAAAAAAACTTACATTCTTCCACCTGAAATAATGAACATGTAATCTTCCTCACGAAAATTGCAGACACACAATCTTCCGCCAGGAATTATGAACACACATTCTCTGCCACCAGACTAGGGAACGCATATTCTTCCACACTTAAGGCACTCTTACACCCCCACCAGAGATTAGGAACACATCTTTCCCCAAAAGATTACAAAGCGCATACTCTTCCACCGACAGTTCCAAATACAAAATGTTCCACAGGAGATAAGAAACACATAGTCTTCCACTAGGAATTATGAACACATCATCTTCCACAGATTAGAAACTTTATTTTTCATTCCTCATCTACAGCCGCGAGGTTAACCAATTGGTGAGATTTTTGCATATGTGATCAATTCCACCCCCCCCCCCCCCCCCCCATTTGGATCGGTGGTCTAGAGGTAACGCGCCTGTCTAGAAAGCGAAAAGTCCGGGTTCGTATCCCGTCTGGGCCCGAAACTTTTCCCCCATCCATTAGACCATGAGTGGTGGTCTGGGCGCTAGTCTTTCGGATGAGACGATAAACCGAGGTCCCGTGTGTTACAGAAAATTATGCAGCGCACGAAAAAGAACCCACGGCAACAAGAGAGTTGTCCCTGGCAAAATTCTTAGAAAAAAGCCACTCTGATAGGGAAAGAAATACAGTTGCAGACCAAAAAAAAAAAAAAAAGGAAAAAAAAAGGGGTGGCGCTGCTCTTGTGGCGACGTGCTCTCCCCGGGGAGAGCAGCCCGAATTTCACGCAGAGAAATCTCGTGACTTAAAGTGGTATAAATAAATAAAATAAATAAATAAATTCAGGTAGCTGCATTCCGACTTCGGGGATAGAAACGCATAATCTTCCAGGCACCAGAGACACCTCTTGTTTTTTGGTCATCCCAGATAAGGAACGCCCTTCCATCAGACATCAAAAGACATATCAGAAGTTTAGGAACAGTATTCCATCAAAGATTAGGACAAAGAAACCCCCCCCCCCCCCCCACCACCCACCCCAACCAATCAGAGATTAAAGATATGATTCTACCCCTCATAGGGAGCTTTAAGTTAAGTTTTGACCTGTAAGACTTTTTTTTTTCCTATAGCCCCTTCTTTTTTGAAAAGACACAAATCTATCCTATTACACCCCTCATTAACATTTATACCCACACTTGCACAAACGCAGAACTTATAAGAACTACTACAGATAAAATTCTTGTCTTATATTGATGACAGATAATGCACAGGAGAAATGAGGGGAAAAAAAGGGTGAAAAAAACAAAGAAAAAAATATTACACACACACACACACACATGGAAACACAGCACACACACACAAAAAAAAAAAGAAAAAAAAAAGAATACCAGGCAGCGGAGAAAAAAAACCCACTTACCATCATCGAGGGCTTCTCGGCCTGTTAGGAGCAGAAACAGAGCAAGCAGCATTAGTGCGACGCGTGACGACACGCCGTGACGTCACCTACACGACACAGCACTCCACGCCAACGCACTGTGTACGTGACATGTCATTGTGTGTGTGACAAAGTAGGCTAACTAACTAACCAACAACATCTCAGTTTTTTATGCTCTACCTTCTGTCAGTGACAAAAATGAACAAGGAAAGATTATATGCAACGCTTCTTATTCTATATACATTATATATATCTATATATCTCTCTCTCTCTCTCTCTATATATATATATATATACCTATACTATCACCTACATGCACGCACATGCATGCATGCGCCACATACACACACATGTCACACACACACTGACACACACATGCACTCACACATTTACATCCCCCTCTCTCTCTTTTTTTTTTTTTACTTGGTTAGAGTGAGTCTTTTCTTATGTCCTTTCTGATTCAGTTTGTCTATTTAAGACGCCTTTAGTAAAATGCTTTCATCTGGAACGAAGCTACTTATCAACAATAGAGCTATTCCGTAATCATTGCTCAGTGTTAGCTAGTATGATTTAAAAACATGTTTACTATTTTTTATTACAACGTTTAGAGACTACTACCCCCCCCCCCCCTCCCTCCCTCCCCGACCCCTCCCAATGGGGATGCTGGGGACCTGTCAGTATAAATAGCATCTCCACCTTCTGGAAATTCTGTGCTAGGAATTCCCTCTTTTCTATCCCTCTCTTTGTTTCTACCTTTTTTCCCCTTTCTTCCTGTCACCTCCTTCTTGTCTATTTTCTTCCTTCTTGGTCCATTCTCCTGGGGTTTAAAAAAAACAAACTTGAAAGATAACAATTCTTTCTCACGCTAAGTCTGATGTGCTGGGCCCGACTTGTCAGACAATTAACGGAAACACAACGCATATTTTTCGCTCATATGACAGACAACAAAAAGCTGTTGTCTGAGAGTTTGACGAAAAAATGTTTGTGTAGATTTGATTTGCACTATTGCCTTTGATAACATATTTATAAAATTAATGTTCACATGCTCACATCTATAAACAAAAAATGCTAATCTGATCTCAATTCCTTTCATGTTAGTACAGAAAAAAAGTACATGATTTAAAATTGTTAGTACAATCTAAATGTCTTGATATGAACTCACAAAAAAAATTTCATGATCAAAAACAAAGCCTGAAACTAACTCAAATCAGCTAGAAAAAAAAAAAAAAAGTCATGCACACAAATTACTTATAAATATGTAGTCCAAAGTAAAAAAAGTTATCTTTTGTTTGGCTATAATACTGAGAG
The DNA here is from genome assembly GCA_028751875.1 of Rapana venosa. Classification (NCBI taxonomy): domain Eukaryota; kingdom Metazoa; phylum Mollusca; class Gastropoda; order Neogastropoda; family Muricidae; genus Rapana; species Rapana venosa. The sequence goes on from CM054162.1 coordinate 6,081,097, forward strand.
TTTAGATGTAAAGAAAAAAACAAAGAAAAAAAGTGAATGTATACTGACAATAAATGACAACAGCGCACACACAACAACACACACTAGTAGTGTACCTATCATGCTGCACAACACAACACGCATGCACTCACGCATGGACAATCACACACAACATACCTCTCATCTGTCTTAAAGTCAAACACCTCAACAAAAGACATAGAGTGTCCTGAATCATATCTAAAAGAAAGTTACTGGTCATGGACATCACCCACCAAACCAATTTATTCTTCTTCCACAGGTTGCTATCCTAAACATAGCAGGTCTCTTATTCTCCATCACAATTTCTTTTTCTTCTTCACAGTTGCTATCCTAAACATAGCAGGTCTCTTATCCTCCATCACAATTTATTCTTCTTCACAGTTGCTATCCTAAACATAGCAGGTCTATTATTCTCCATTACAATCTATTCTTCTTCACAGTTGCTATCCTAAACATAGCAGGTCTCTTATTCTCCATCACAATCTATCTCTCTTCACAGTTGCTATCCTAAACATAGCAGGTCTCTTATTCTCCATCACAATTTATTCTTCTTCACAGTTGCTATCCTAAACATAGCTGGTCTCTTATTCTCCATCACAATTATTCTTCTTCACAGTTGCTATCCTAAACATAGCAGGTCTCTTATTCTCCATCACAATTTATTCTTCTTCACAGTTGCTATCCTATACATAGCAGGTCTCTTATCCTCCATCACAATTTATTCTTCTTCACAGTTGCTATCCTAAACATAGCAGGTCTCTTATTCTCCATCACAATTTCTTCTTCTTCTTCATAGTTGCTAATCTGAACAGAGCAGATCTCCACTGGTTGATAAAATCAGTTTCCAACTCTCTGACTTGATAATTTAAAAAAAAAAAAAAAGGACAGATCTGATAGTCAGACACAGGGACATACATAAAAGGGGATAAAAGTGTAGCCAGGAACACAGGTTTTGGGGAAAACAATAGGAAATTAAAAATTTTTTTATAAAGAAAAATGGGGGTGAGGGAGGAGGGGTGGAGGTAGTGGGGAAGGGAGAAGGAGCCAATATAGGGGGACTGAAAAGGAAAGTAAATCCTTCAGAAATGAATCCCTTGACTATAGCATAAAACCATTCTCACACACAAACTCAAATCTCTTTGCACAAATGTTTCAAACGGTGATGACTTTTACGTAGTATTTTTTACAATTGGTTAATCATACATTAAAAAAAAAAAAAGAGAATATCTAATATATTCCAATACACAAGCACACCTGAGTATTCAACAAATCTACATGTACATATGGCGTGTTTGCACACTGTCACACTTATCCATAAACTTGCATGCACATTATATATATATATATACATATATATAAAAGCATGCATGCGCACACCTATGCACACAAATACACATATGCGCACAAGAAAAAACAATATTCTGAATGCCTAGGCCGCTGAGAAAAACTTTTCTAAAAGAAACAAAACAATCCCCCCCCCCCCAACTTAATTCTGTCTTCAATAACACTGTTTAGTTACACACTTATTTCATTACTCTGTGATTGTGGACGGTCATTCATTTCTGTACAAAACTCTGTGGTGCACATACTTGGTGATTCACCACATCGTGTCATAAATCAATACATTACAAACTGTGAAAATGGAATTCCTCTATGAGAAAAAACACATATATGTGTGCACTCATACAAGCACACCTGCGCAAGCGCGAGCACATGCCCACACACGCAAGCACATGCCCACACACACACACGCACAGAGGATGCCAATACAGGCACACAAACAAACACAGACACAAGTATACATAAAAAACGGCTGAATCTGACTGACCTTGGCGTCGTCTCCTTGACCCTTTAGCAGAGGTCGGTCGTTGAAGTCGTGAGGGAGCATCCTTTAAGAAAAAAGAAAAAGTGTGTGTGTCTATATCTACCTATATCATCTATCTATCTACCTATATCATCTATCTATCTACCTATATCATCTATCTATCTACCTATCTATCTATCTATCTACCTATATCATCTATCTATCTACCTATATCATCTATCTATCTACCTATCTATCTATCTATCTACCTATATCATCTATCTATCTACCTATATCATCTATCTATCTATCTATATCATCTATCTATCTACTATATCATCTATCATTATCTTTATCTATCTATCTATCTATACATATCTATCTTTATCTATCTATCTATCTATCTATATCTATCTATCTATCTATCTATCTATCTATCTATCTATCTATCTATCTATATCATCTATCTATCTATCTATCTATCTATCTATCTATATCATCTATCTATCTATTCTATCTATCTATCTATCTATCTATCTATCTATCTATCTATCTATCTATCTATCTATCTATCTATCTATCTATATTCTTTATCTATCTATCTATCTTCTATATCATCTATCTATCTATCTCATCTATCTATCTTTCTATATCATCTATCTATCTATCTATCTATCTATCTATCTATCCATCTATCTATCTTTCCTGCCTCCTTCTTTCTCTCTGTGCTATGCATTTGGTAATTTTTCATGTTTGCTGTGTCTGTTCCCCCTCTCCTTCTCCCCCCACCCCAGGGCTGGATGTAAGAACAGCAATAGTTGCTAATTCTATTATCTTCTTTTTAAAAAAAAAATTGTTTTGAAAGAAAAAAAAGATTCATTCATTCACAAATTAAAAATGCTATAAAAAAAAGGTACAAAACTTGTCACAATTTTTGTTCACATTTTGTTCACAAAATTGATTGATCGATTGATTGATTCTCTCTCTCCCTCTTGAACAAAATTACATATACGCAAATGACCTGAAATTAATGAAATATAAGAATAAAAAATGCTTTAAAAAAAATAATAAGAAAGGTACCAAACCTGTGAAGATTCTTTTTCGCCATTTTGTTCGGGAGATTCATTCTCTTTCTCCTCCGCCTCTTTGTGCTGCACACACACACACACATACATACACATATAAAAAAATAAAGAAAGATAATGCCCCAAAGTTGGAATATGGCTACCATAATGGTGGGTAAATGGCCGCATACGCAAGATCTCATCATTGGTGAACCATGGAGCTCTAGCCAAGGAAAACACACACACACTCACACACACGAGACACAGACACAGACAGACAGACACAGACACACACACAGACATACACACACAGACACACACAGACACATAGACACACACACAGACAGACACAGACACACACACTGGTCTAATATCACCTTGAGTGAACAGATGTTAAAAAAGAAAGAACACACACACACACATACACAAACAAGATGCAAATAAAAGAAAGAAAGAGAGACAAAGAGAGCAAAGACAAAAAAAGAAGAAAGAACAATGAAAAAATAAGACCGCCACAAAGCGAGAGAGAGAGAGAATGGGAGAGAGAGACAGAGAGAGAGAGAGAGAGAGGAGAGAGAGAGAGAGAGAGAATGAGAGAGAGAGAGAGATGAGAAGAGAGAATGAGAGAAGAGACAGAGAAGAGAGAGAGAGAGAGAGAGAGAGAGAGAGAGAGAGAGAGAGAGAGAGAGAGAGAATGAGAGAGAGAGAGAGAGAATGAAAGAGAGAGAATGAGAGACACAGAGAGAGAGAGAGAGAGAGAAGAGAGAGAGAGAGAGAGAGAGAGAGAGAGAGAGAGAGAGAGAGAGAGAGAGAGAGAGAGAGAGAGAGAGAGAGAGGACAAAGAAAAAGAAGACAAGCAGAAAAACAAAACAACAACAACAATAATAAATAAAATAATAATAATAATAATAATAATAATAATATAAACCAGCTTTAAAAAACCTGATTACTTTTGAGTCTGAAATGGGAAAAAATGCCACTGACCTAAACAAGAATGACATGAAAAGGAAATAGAAAAAAAAATCATTAAGAGGCATAAGATTGTTATTACATTCTTAAAAAGATGACATAAAATAAATAAATGCTACCAAAGTAACTCAACCAATAAGTAAACATACAACCTTTTTTTTTCTTTTTAAGAAATTCCTCTTGAATGTCAAAGTAAAATAAGCCAAAGGAGGGGGGGGGGGGGGGGGGGGCAGAAATAAGAACATAAGAACCATTGGAAAGAAAACAACATTTGTACTTATTAAAAAAAAATCATTTTGTAATCATCCTCTTTCAACATGTTTATTTTTTCGCAGTTGCGATTCATTCTGAAAAGAATGCATGACCACATAAGTGTATGTATGCACACGCACGCGTGCACACACACACACATGCTCACACACTCAAACACACACACACAAAACTTATTCATAACACAAGTGAAAACTAACTTTTCATCATGCTGGCATGCAAACACATCACAAAGAGTGAAACAACAAACCGCATCACCATCACATCACATCCCATCGCATGCAACAATCATGCCTCTTAAAAAAACGCAAACCAAAACAACAAAACTAACACCAACCAACTGTTGAACCAGCTAAACCATCCTGCCACCTTCCCTTCTCAGCCATGCAAATCAAAGCAGACATGTCAACATTAATCAACAACCCTGCACTCTGAACACAAAACCAGTCATCATGACGTAATTTTCTTAACATCCAGCAAGATCACAGCGCATGAAACAAACGTGTAGATAACTTTAAAAAAAAATCCTCGTCCGTCATTCAGAACTCATGCGGAATTTAAAAAAAAAGATTAAAAAAGAGAGAAGCCGTTGTCTGATCAGCCATACAAGAAACACGCTTTGTCTGACGAAGCCATGCGGAACTGGCGGAGGGGAGCTCACCCCCGTCCTCCTGTCGTCTCTCAGCCCCCTGTCCCCGTCAGCGCTACTGTTGGTGGGCAGGTTGTAGCAGCTGGGGCTGGCCTTCACCAGCAAGCTCTGCCCCAGCAGCACCCCCTCGTCTTCGCTTTCCTCATCGCCCGTCTCCCCACCCTTCTCGGGGGTCACGTCTGCGACCCTGACCAGCGCGGCTGCCCCCCCGGGGTTCCTGCCGGGCACCAGGAAGGTGTCGTTCATGTCCAGGGCTGTTTGGGGGTCGAGCGCTCCATGGCGGTGGTGGCTGCGGCGTGGGGACAGGAGGCTCCGTGCTTCAAGCGGGGAGCCGTCAGACAGAGGGCTGGAGGGAGAGAGACTGAGCGAGGAGTCTGCAGGGTACACGTAGTCGTCGGTGCTCGCCAGGCAGGCGCTGTCATCATTCCACGCCTTGCTCCTGCTGGACTGGTGCCCGGAGCTCAGGCCTTCACTGAAGCCCGCGTCCTTGACCTTTCCGAGGAAGTCTCCTGGCTTTTTCACCTGGTTCTCAATCCCATCGACATCATCATCATCATCGTTGTCGTCACCGTAGCCAGGCTTGTCATGTTTGACTGAGGTCACTGAGGAGGCAGCCCTATTCGGCTTCTTGGTGTACGACGTCCCTGAAGCAGACTGCTGGAGCGAAGGCTTTCTGCTCCCTGGTGGTACGCCCGCTTTGGCTCTGGTGGCGCTCCCTGTCACCGACTTTGGCACGTCTGTCGCTTGCTGCTTGCAGACGGCTGGGCAGAGACCCCGGCTCTGGTGACGGACTTTGCGGCATGGGTCTGATGGGACCCCGCGCCACTCTTCATCGCCGTCTTGGCACTGGTGGCCGAGCTCTGGCGCGTGCCGGACAAAACGCGCTTGGTGTGCTTGGCGGCAGAACCCTGCAGAGAGCCCGTGGGGATACTGACAACAACGCCCTGCCTGGTCCCCGCTGCCGAGACCTTGGAGGTTTGGGGGGACGACTTCTTGCTGCCGCTGGCCAACCTCAGGGTGGGGGAGGAGGTCTGCTTGGTGACGGTGGGGGAGGACGGCTGAGGCGGGGCATCCCGGTGCTTGCGCTGCTGACGCTGGGGGCTGGAGGAGGAGGGGAAGCTGGACGACATGCCCACAGCCTGGTGGACAGGCCTGCTGCTGCCTCCTGACCCTCCTGCCTCCGCGGTCTGGAGGACCTGCATGATGAAGAAGCCCCAGCAGGGCTTCGGGGGTCCGCTTTCTCCGACGCCTTGACCGCCTTGCCTGCGCCGCTCTTCCTCTGCGTGTCGGAGCTTTTCCAGACCCCTGCATCGGCCGGAGAATGAGCCGACGCTGCTGCGGACGTGGGGTCCGAGCTTCTGGACAAAGCCGTTTTCTTTTCGGAGGAATTCTGCTGCCGGCCCACTTTGCTTGGTTTATGCGGCTCTGATTTTCTTTCGCTCTTCGAGGGTGTGCCATCTGTGGTCGTGTTCACTGTCTTTGCCCCTTCTCCTTCCTTGACCCTCTGTAAAAGTGCAGCAGAGCTTGTGTGAGGTTTTAACACGCCTCCCTTCACCCCCCACCCCCAGTGCTGCGTTGGTGGAGGGGTGTGTGGGGGCTCTGTCCTCAGCTCTAGCTGCCTTGACTGAGGTCTGCAGAGATGGCAGGCCACACAGAACACATTCAACACACTTCGCCTTCTTCTTCTTCTTCCTTTTTTGCCAATGTTTCTCCCAGGGGAGGTTTGACATTGATGAGCCTTCTCCATCTCTCTCGGTTTTGCCTTGTACCTTTACCACTTACAACTAAACGATGGTACAATTCAAATACAGCAAAAAGTTCTTGCTTACTGAATTTGAAAAAACAACAAAACCCTCTGTGAAGCTGCAATATGTTTTGAAAGTACAACTAGAAACCAACTCGCCAAAGAAGATGGTTATCTTCCAGTTTAGCTTGACATGATAAATTTACTGACAAGGAAAACCCCCCAACCCCAACACAACTTGTAAACAGGATTACCCTAAAGAATAAGATGGACACTACAGCTGAGTGGTTAAGACAGTTCCACGTCAATCCCATGGATCCTTGAAGTTGTGGATTTGAATCTTGGCAGCATCTGGTGAATTCAGAGTGGGTTTTTAAAAAAATGATCTTCCAGATCAACTTCAAGTGCAGACCAGCCAGTGCCTTCAATCCTTCTGTGTATATATACACACATGCAGAAAATTACATATGCACTTCAAAGATCCCGTAATTTATATCGATGTTAAAGAAACACAAACATACCCAGCATTCATCCCCGTAGTCAGAATGTGGCTACCTTCATGCTGGACAAAACTGGTCACATAGACAAAATGTCACCACTGGTGAACCTCAGAGTTCTAGCCCAGGAACAAAAAAAAAAGAAAAAAGAAAAAAGAAGAAACGTAATGTGCATTTCAGGTCTTAGATCCTTAAAAGTAAAACAATGTTCTTTGTAGATTTTAAGATGATATCCTTTTTAGTGATCTTTTATACAAGAAATTGTGCAGGATTTTTGTTTTTTAAGGGGAGGGGACGGTGTTTGGTTTTTTGCTGTGCTTTTTTTATGTTACAAAACAGATTTCGCAGTCATCAAATCTTCATTCTGATTGGGTTTTTTGTTTGTTTGTTTGTTTACATTTATTTTCCCTTTGTCTTATTGATGAAATTCTTCTTCCTTCTTCTTCATTGAATGCTCCGACACTTATCTATTCCTTCATTTATCTATCTTCCTTTTATTTTTACTGCTTCAAAGACAAGAGTTTCATTTCTCATCCACTGTAATTCACTTGCCAACTTTTTCTTTTCATCTTGAGGCCTTAAAGCACATATATATATTTGTTTGCTTACTTCCAAGATCATAGTCAGCAAAAAGCACTGGCAGACCATGACACTGTCAGATAATAAATACAACTGATGCCTGAAGTGAAACTTCTGTCACAGCATGCCACACACAGAGAGAAATGATGCAGCAGGAGACTTGCCTATTACAGCGGTGATACTAACACATACAATGCACCTCCAGATCTCAAAAGCTGTGCCCTTTAACCCAACCTTTCCAAAAATCTGTCTACCACGAATCTGTGAAATTGTCACAAAACTGCACACATACACACAGGAACAACCCACTGCAAAACAACAGCACAAGGCCAAACGACTAGATTCATCATGCAAAGCTATTCCTATCTCACATTGCACTGGGACTACACACACCAATTCATAACAAAGTTTAACAATAGACAGACACTAGAGTGGTTACAAACCGACTTCAATCCCATGGGTCCATGAAGTCATGGGTTTGAATCTTGGTAGCATCTGGTGAAATAAGGGTGGGGATAGATGACTGCCAGTAGGGGATGGGATAGGTCAGTGGTCAGAGCACTCGCTTCCCCCAAGCCAAGGTTAAGCAGCATCGGGCGTGGTTACCACTTGGATGGGTGACCGTTTGTGCACCTTGGCTTCATCACAGTCCCCTAGTTCACCCAGCTATAAATGGGCGCCACCCTCAATATGCTGGCCCGTAGAGAAGTGAGGTCTCTGACGCCTTGCTCCCCTACGACCTTATAGGTTATGGGACACCTTTACCTTAACAGGGACCCATCCCAATATGTATTTTCCTCTCAGATGGTTTTGTTTTCAAAACGTTACAATCTTATTCCAGCCAAGTAAGTTTTGGTTTAAATTTTTCTTCAGAGACTCAAGCTGCATGGCCTGGAAAACCCCCACTAGCATGATATCTTCTTCTCCATCATCATCAAACACTCAGACAACAGCTAATGTTGTCTGTCGTATAAGCGAAAATGCACCGCTCTGCCTCATTTTTTATAACAGTTACAAACAACACGTCAGCAATTCCAGTGATGCTAGCCGAACAACAATGACTCTAGCCTGGGAAAGAAGCCTCCACACACACACACAATCTACAGATATGGAAAAAGAATGTCGTTGCTGCTGTTAACAACCATGTGTGAGGACTGTCGACCTGCTCCACCGCTGCCGCTGCTGCTCCTAACTCTGGTGTTGACTCCTTTCTTGGTGGTGGCTGTTGTTGATGATGCTGAAGGCGGTGGTGGTGGTGGTGGCAATTGCTGTTGCTGTTCTTTACCACCACCCACTACTTTGTGTGGCTGGATGTTAAGAATGAGATGGTTCACTAAGGGTTAGCTCACACAGAAAAACAAAAAGAAAAAAGATGCACACGTTAAGTTAAACAGAGAACAGACGGATGCCATAGTTAGGACCATTTTACTTCAATCCTATGGGTCCATGAAGTCGCGGGTTTGAATCTCCGTGGCGTCTGGTAAATTAAAGATAGGGATTTTTTTACAATCTCCCAGGTCAGCTTCAAGTGTAGACCCGCCAGTGCTTTCATTCTTTTGTGTATATACACATGCAGAAGATCAAATAAAGATCCCATCATTCATGTCAACATTCAGTGGGTTACGGAAACACAAACATACCTAGCATACATTTCCGAAGCTGGAATACAGGTACCTTTGTGGTGGAGAAAAAAATGGTCGCATATGCAAAATCTCACAACTGGTGAACCTCAGAGCTCTAGCCAAGGAACAATAAAACAACCCCCCCCCAAAAAAAAGCCCCAAACAAAAACCCAAAGAAAAAAGGGTCAAGCAGACAGGTACATGTTATGATGACATCAGGGTTTTTTCGTTGTTAGTTTTTGTTGTTGTTCAAGTGCATAAAAGAATCGTGCAATCAAACTGCATACTTCGTTAGAAATGACATCTATGTGGGTAAAAACTTAACAACACATGTGCATTATGTATGAAAGTAAGTGAGAACCAAAAAAAGACATGTTAGAGCTTTTTTCTTTTTTTTCAAAATTAAAAAAAAAAGGTCAAAATAAAAACATGCAAGTGATTTTACTGGAAAAAAATGCAGAGCAAAAAGGGAGGAAAAAAAATAATAGGAAAAAATATAGATATGGTTACTGAAGAGCATAGTGACACTATATTTGCCACAACTTTCCTTGGTTATTAAAAAACCCAAAAAAAACAGACACACAAACACACTCACTAACACACACACACACACACACACTCTCACTAACCACATACACACACACTTACACACACACACAAACACACACACACTCACATTACTCTCACACATTTACACACACACATACTCACACTCAACTATACTCTCACACATTTACACACACACGCACGCACACTCACACGGTACCTTTCTACGTCTCTCTCTGTCCTTGTCTTTGTCCCGATGACGATCCTCCCTGTCGCGGCTTTTCTCCCGCCGATCGCGGTGCTTGTCTTTCTCTTCTGGCCCATCCCCGCTGCGATCCCTGTGCTTCTTGTCTTTCTCTCGGTCATGGCTCTTCTCTTTGTCTTCCTTCTTACGTTTTTCCTGCCAGCACACAGAGAGAGAGGGACAGAGAGACAGACAGAGAGACAGAGAGAGAGAGAGAGAGAGAGACAGAGAGAGAGGACAATAGAGTAAAAATCACTATGCTATGATTGTAGTTTTTGTTTTTTTCGTTTTTTTCATTTTCATACCCCTTTAAGTCACGGCAGATTTCTCTGCGTGAAATTCAGGCTGCTCTCCCCGGCGAGAGTGCGTCGCCACAAGAGCAGCACCACCCATTATCATTTTTTTTCTTCCTTGTCTGCAACTGTAATTGCTTCCCTGTCAGAGTGGCTTTTTTCTACAGAATTTTGCCACGGACAAATCTCTTGTTGCCGTGGGTTCTTTTACATGCACGGAATATTATGTAACGCACGTGACCTCGGTTTATTGTCTCATCTGAAAGACTAGACCCCAGACTCATGGTCTAATGAGTGTGCGAAGTTTTAGCACAAACGGGGATCAAACTTCTGACCTGGACTTTTCACTTTCTAGGCAGACGCATTACCTCTAGACCATCGATCCATATATATAATCTCTCTCTCTCTCTATATATATATATCTATATATATATGAATGACCCATTTTTACAGAATGCGTCTTAAGTCACATGCTATGGAAAGGAGAGAGACCCGAGAAAGGAAAGGAGAGGTCACTTTTATCGATTTTGACTTTTCATCAAAAACGGAATCCTTAACCATTAACTTTTCCACCTATGCACTTGAATCAGTTAGATTCAACCGAAAAATGTGTTTTAAGGCGTTTTAATCGACCTACCCTACAGCAGTTTCAGGGTTTATTCAGCCAAAATGACGGTGATTTCAGTCTTCGCGCATCTATCTATCCCACTGAGGGCCCCACCATGTCATACCTCGTTTTAAACTGTGTCACGTCTATTTTCCTTTGCACATACTCTCTGCGCGAAATGTGACTGTGCCAACCTACAACTGTGCCAATCCACAACTGTGCCAACCTACAACTGTGCCAATCCACAACTGTGCCAACCTACAACTGTGCCAATCCACAACTGTGCCAACCTACAACTGTGCCAATCCGCAACTGTGCCAACCTACAACTGTGCCAATCCGCAACTGTGCCAACCTACAACTGGCCAGACAGAGTTCTTAACACCAGCCTACAAACAGGTCAAAAACATCAAGCCTTTAGGACATTTCAGACCGACAGCAGTCCCTCCTGGGGCAGTCTTTTACAAACCCCCCACAGCTGATGATGAGCGGCAGTTCCAGCTGGTCAACACCGGCAGCTTGTGAGGCCCTGACATGGCCTCTGTGGTCGGCGGGGCTATAAACAATAGGACTGGATTGGATTAGCTTATGAGGGGCACTCCGGCATTGGCCCAGGCCAAAAGCTGTGTCAGTTATTATTGATGGCAGCTAATTGCCAAGGCCTACATAAAAACGTTGTTATGTTGTAAAATGTTGTGTTGAGATTGCCTTCAGACATGACAAGCTCTTAACATAACAACCCGCACTCTCCTTTGTTAAAGGAGAAAAAAAAACCCTCTGAAGTCGGAGTATGGCTACCTATATGGCGAGGTGCTTGAAAAAGAGTCCTACACGCAAACTTCTCATCCAGTGTGTACTTCCTATCTCACAGTGATTATTTCCAGGTGGGATGATGAGTGAGGCAGAGTGTGGCATGTTCTGGGTGACCCCCAGGGTGTAACGCTGGGGAACGCACAACAACAACAGGCACTCCGGCAGATGCCTAATGAAATGCCCCCTCCTCTCCTGAGTCATGCCCGCAAACAACATTGTTATCAGTACAGCCGCCAGTATGTCCTCCGTGACACTGTTCAAGACATAGTTTGCTCTGAGCCTGGCCAGCATTGTGAGGGGAATGAGTGACGAGGAGGAGGAGAACTTGTCAATATTTCTCTGAATCTGGGAATCAGTTTAACTGGAAGTAGAACACAGCATTGAAGTCCAATCCATCCCTGGTGTCCATCGTGCCTTTTACTCAGGCAAGCAAGAACCAGTCACAACTCTTGGTTCTCTGCTCAAGGTTCATCAGACACAGCATCATAGTAAACGGTTACAGCTCTTGGTGTCTTGGTCCTCCACTCTTGCGCACACGTTAAATCCTGTTCCGCTTTTCGAAAGAGTAGGCCATTGTGTGCCGGTGGGAACAGATGACAAAATGTACAAAACCGCATACACATGGGGACTGGATGTAAAAAAGCACATGAGTGCTTATTCCATTATCCTCGATATAAAAAAATAAACAATAATATTAAACAACAATAAATCAACATGTACACAAGTGGCATCAAGTTTGTGTGCATTTGAGAGTGTTCCCCCCCTCAATCTTCAATAACAGCTGGTTGCAGTGCTGAGAAAAACAACTGTGGACAGTGAAGTGTGTTGTGTTCTTATTCTTCTGACTGGATTATACTGATTGAAAGTGATTTTTTAAAGAATATTTTTCTGTTTACTAATAAATATTTTAAATTCATATGTAACCAAGCATCATTCATGAAATGCTGTATCTTTAGCTGACTTTGAGTGAATTCTATTGAAAGTATGCTGACTAGAAACTTACAACTAACCTCAGTAACTTCTGTCCGAGTTTCTTCCTCTTCATGCTATCTTCAGAGGAGGGGCTGGGGAGAAATAAACCTAAATACCGCATCAATAACACTCAATATTTCCTTTACATTTTGTCAGATGATGTGATACAGTATGTTTTTACACCATACAAAATTTGACTAAGATTGATTGATAAGAAATGCCCGTTGCTAAGGTGATAGTAGGCCAGAGCTGTGAAAAACTTTAAAGGCATTTTTCTCAAAACTAGTGTTTCTTATAGCACACATTTGAAACACCAATAACTTTCTCAATTTTTACTGTACAACAATAAATCACATATCAAAAGAAAGGTCAGGATCTGTAGAATTCAGAATTTATAATAACTCAAAATCTCCCACTTATTATACCTTCAGACTCCTTTTGTAAAAAACGGTTCATGTGTGTGTGCACAACTGTTAAACAAACGGACTAACACAGAACTGTTTACACATACCATAGGCAGAAAAGTAGACACACTCAAATAAGAAAACAAAAACAAGACAACCCACAGACAGAGGAATGCCTTTAATTATCAAATAAAAATAACACACACACAACACACACACACACTCACAACACACACACACAAATTCCTTTGAATTTCAAACAAAAATAATCTACGTACACACACAAACACGTGCACACACACACACACACACACAATTCCTTTGATTATCAAACAAAAATAATCTACACACAACAACACCATTCACAAACACTTACGTCCTCTTTTCTACGGCTGGCACTGCGTGTCCTGTCCTTGTCTCTCTCTTTCTTCTCTTCCTTCTCTCCTTTCTCCTTCTTCGACTCTCCTCCACCTCCTCCTCCCCCACCAGACAGCACTTTCTTCACATACTCGTCATTGTTGACCTGAATAAATAAAGTGAAATATCAAAAATGAAGACTTTCATGTAACAGCCAATGTAAGCTACTTATATGTACGCCATCACCAAGGCTTTTAAAAACATGTTTACAAAAAAAAGACCCCCCCCCCCCCCGCCCCCTCGCTGCAAAAAACAAAAAACCAAACCAAAAGACAGACATATGTCTACAGGCAGGGAGTAAAAACTGTAAAAGTGAGTGGGGAAAAAAAAGAATAAGTGCATCATGCATGTATGAGTGAAAGTGTGCAATTATGTGTGTGTGTTTTGTGTGTGTTGTGTGTGTGTGTGTGTGTGTGTGTGTGTGTGTGTGTGTGTGTGTGTGTGTGTGTGTGTGGTGTGTGCATTCCTGTATCTGATGATGTCCTTAATGTCCTGGTGGTTAGAGTGTTGCACATTGCACTCACAATCTGCCAACATAGGTTCAAACCCCATTCAAAGGGATTTTTCCCCCTGGAGTTACATCAGTGCCAACTACATACCCCCCACCCCCCCTCCCCTTTCCCCCCTCAAAGTTCTTCAGATGAGATGATAAACCAAGGCCCAGTGTGCAAATGCATACAGAACATCTTGCACACATGTTAAAACCTGTTCCACTTTTTGGGAGTAGGCCATTGTGTGCTGGTGGGAACGCAGGAGAAAATTTACAAAAACTGCATGCACATGGGGACTGGATGTATAAAAAGCACATAAGTGCTTATTCCAATATTCTCCAAATAAAAGAAGGAATAAATCAACAAATTAATCAAAATCTCTTACAATTTACTAATCATGTAGTTATGACTGTCCAGTGTTAAATGACTTGCAAAAAGGGTTTGGCATTTAAGTTAAAAAAACCCAACAGCAACAACAAATAAGAATCTCCTGAAAGTGTGTCACAGAAACCAAATCCTATTATTCAAGTAACCACGAGTGGTTTCTCAACCTGAGACAAGTCTTTGATGGTTACAGAAACCACAGCTGTCACTCCCCCCCCCCACCCTTTCAGCTCCCCTCAGCTGCTAGATCCATTCCATCCCAGCTAGTGCTAATTACAGCAGAAAGTAACCGCACTTGGAGAAGGAGTGCGCTAATTTTAGCACTGGCCCTGGCCCCTTGACTGAGTTATGCTGGATTTGCATGCTGTGAAACCTGAACATACCCAGCATACATCCCCAAAGTCGGAATGTGGCTACCTTCACAGTGGGCAAAAATGGTCGCATGCGCAAACTCTCACCACTGGTGACCCTCAAAGCTCTGGCTGAGGAACGCCCCCCCCCCCAAAAAAAAACCCAAACAAAAAAAGACAAAAAAAGGAACAACTCTCCACTCACATTAGCATTGATGGCAGCGGCCAGCGCCTGCAGAAACTCATTGGTTCTCTCTGGTTCGTGGCCGGCCACAATCTTGGCCGGTTTGGCCACTATGTTCTGACCCAGCACAGCCGCTGTAACAACATATTCATCAGCGCTTGTAATAAAACTCACATCATTTTTTTTCTTTTGTTTTGTACCTGAACAGAGATGTGTGCTACACCCACCAAGAATAAAGCAAAACAACAACAACAACAACAACGTGGATCGGTGGTCTAGAGGTAATGCACCTGCCTAAAAAGCGAAAAAGTCCAGGTTTGATACAGGTCTGGGTTTGATCCCTGGCCCTGCTTGCGCCCAAAACTTTCCCCCCTCCACTAGACCGTAAGAGATGGTTGTCTAGGTACTAGCCTTTCAGATGAGACAATAAACTGACATTCTGTGTGCAGCACCCATTCAGCGCTCATAAAAGAACCTGCGGCAACAAGAGAGTTGTCCCTGGCAAAGTTCTGTAGGAAAAAAGCCCAGTCGTATAAAGAAGAAAAAAAAATTCATGCAGAGTAATCTGCTGCAACTTAAAGAGGTATACAAATACAAATAACAACAAAAGAAGAAAGGAAGAAAGAAAGAAATGTGATCTGTATGTAAGTGAGGACAAACATTTTTTTTTCTTGTCTTGTGTCTTCTCTCTCTTTGTGCATGGACATGCACATGCATGTGTGCGCATATGTGTGTGCGCGCATGCATATATGTGAAAAGCATGTGCATGTACGTATATATGTGTTTGCGTCTAATATTTGTGAACACATAATTATTTGTGGGAATAAGCATATGCGCATTTCAACATTTTTAATCAATCAATCGATCAATCAATCAATACTTTCTTATCTCAGAAAGAGAAAATTTATTAGATGGGACTGTCACAACCACTTAATGCTAAAATATCATAATTCAAATGTCTCTTCTGTGGGCATGCCAGGGGCCTGTCAGTGTAAATAGCACCCCACCTTCCAGAAATTCAGTGCAAGGAATTCCCTCCCTCTTTGTTCTTACCTTGTTCCTTTTCTTCCTGTCACCTCCCTCTTGTCTACTTTCTTCTTTATTTGTCCATTCTTCTACCCTTTTTTCCCCAGAATGACTTAATATATAATGATTCTGTCCTATGCCAAAGCAGATGCGCTGGGCCTGACTTGTCAGACACTTATTGGCACCACAATGCATTTTCACTCCTATGACAGACATTAGTTGCTGTCTAAGTGTTTCAAGAAGAAGAAGGAGAAATGAACAAATAAAAACATGACTATTTTGCAGCTTCATAAATTTTGTTTTTAACAAGTGCCAGTCGCTTTGTTCCCAGCCTCAACAATGAGCATATCTGAGTGCTAATAAAATCATGAGCATGCAATCTGAGTACTAACAATTATGAGCATATCTGAATAACAGTGCCAACAATCATGAGCATATCACAGTTGTTAGTTTTCCCCACTTTCAGCTACTCTCAGCTGCTGTCCATTCCATCCCAGCTGGTGCTAATTACAGAAGAAACTGACCACACTTGGATTTGGTAAAAGGAAGGGGATAATTTTAGCACTGGGCCCTCGACCGAGCCATGCTGGATTTGCGTGCTGTGATATCTGAGAGCCAACAATCATGAGCATATCTATGTGGTAACACACAGCAATTCCCTAGCATACCTTGAACAGAATTTAGCAACAAGGAAAAGATTTCATATGTTCTGACAACTTACGTTCCACACCAAATCCTCACATACTATTAATCAACCATGTACTACTTACCAACCATGTCGATAGATTTCTGTAGAAAAGCTATCTTGGCTTCTTTTTCCTGCACAAACACAGCACACTGGTCATATATATTGAACATACTCTGATTTTTAAAAATGATAAGAGAGAGAGGGAGAGAGAGAGAGGGAGAGAGAGAGAGAGTGAGAGAGAGAGAGAGAGAGAGAGAGAGAGAGAGAGAGAGAGAGAGAGAGAGAGAGAGAGAGAGAGAGAGAGATGGAGAGACGGAGAGATAGAGAGCACTGGACATTGAAAAAGTTTTTTTCTGGAGAGAAGGATAGCCTACTGGTTAGAGTGTTGAGCTCGCGATCAGACAGCCTGGGTTCAAGCCACCACCAAGATACCCACCCGTTCAGGGAGATTTTTTTCCTTTCCAGAGTTAACATTCAGAAGTGACACTTCTTCCCCAAAAGTCCTTTGATGAGACTATAAGCCAAGGTCCTGTATACAAATGCATGCAGAACATCTTGCACATGCATTAAAACATATTCTGCCTTTTGGAAGAGTAGGCCATTACATGCCAGTGGGAATGGATGACAAAAGTGAAAAAAACGCATGCTTACTAATGTCACTGTCATGTTTAGACATATTCCCAAAAGTAGAAAATGGCTA
The DNA here is from genome assembly GCA_028751875.1 of Rapana venosa. Classification (NCBI taxonomy): domain Eukaryota; kingdom Metazoa; phylum Mollusca; class Gastropoda; order Neogastropoda; family Muricidae; genus Rapana; species Rapana venosa. The sequence goes on from CM054162.1 coordinate 6,098,431, forward strand.
CTTTACTGCTGGGAAAATCGGCCACATGCACACAAATTCTCACCGTTGGTAAATTTCAGAGTTCTCACCTAGGAATCAAAAGGAAAAATAAATGATCATGAAAGTTTCAGCTACTTAGAGTAACTTCATTTCTAAAGTAATACTTACTACAATTTAGATCAGATTGCTAGTCAGGATTTACCCATTACTAACATTATTATCATCCCCTTCCCCTTGATGGACGCTATAGCCTATGCAGCTAAGACTGTTTGACTTCAATCTGACAGGTTTATGAAATCATGGGTTTGAATCTTGCCAGCATCTGGTGGATTAAGGGTGGGAATTTTTTTTCTGATCTCCCAGATCAACTCCAAGAGCAGATCTGCCAGTGCCATAATTTCCTTCATGTATATATGTATATATAGATGTAGGTTGATATATATAAATCTACACACATGCAGAAGATCAAATACGCACATTAAACTATGATCCTGTAATTCATGTCCGTGTAAGGTGGTTACGAAAACACAAACACACCCAGCATACATCCTCAAAGTCAGAATGCAGCTACCTTCATGGTGGGCCAAAAATGGTCACATATGTTGCAACATCTCATCACTGTTTTGTTTATATATTTTTTTTTAAACAACACATCCACCTCTCCCGGTTTTGTTTTTGTTGTTCTTGTTGTTTTTTCCCCGTCTAATATCACTAAAAGTGAACAGATGTAAAATTGAAGTCAACAACAACAACATCTCATCACTGGTGAACCTCAGAGCTCTAGCTGAGGGAGGAGAGGGGTGGGGGGTCGGGGTGGGGGATTCCTCCCTCCTCTCCATAAGTGCCATCATCATAACAACAACTTTAGTGCACTGCACCATAGTCATCATGAAACTTATCATTCTGATTTTCAAAACCTTTCAGACGACAAAACAACCATGAAGGATGAGGACTTACCTTGACATTCTCGGAGTTCATTTCACTGTCGGAGTACAGGCCCTTCATGAAGCCCGTAGTCTTGATCACCTGAAGTCAGTCAATCCAAACATTCAACTGACCAGACGTCGAACTGAGTTTACATAGATTTATCTACATTCTCAATGAGGTGTCCATGTGTGGAATCCTCTGTCACACACTACACCATCTCTACCACAAGGAACAGAACATGAAAAGCAAGAACAAAAAGATGGGGAAAAAGAGAAATGCATGCACACACTCACACGCACATGCAGCATGCACGCACGCACGCACACATACGACAAAATAAAGGAAAGAAAAACCCACTTAAGCAATAAATATCGAATCCCACCCCCTTTCCCTCCAAAAAAATCATTTTAGTTAGGTATGGCACATTGAACCTGCTTTTTCCATTGTCCAAATTGGTCTTTTTGTCGTTTTTGGAGGTGCATAAATTTTCACACACACACAAAAAAGCCTAAACAACACCAACATGTGTGTGTGTGCTTCAATTCTTCAATTTAACATCTGTTCACTCTAAGTGATATTAGATGTGTGTGTGTGTGTGTTGTGTGTGTGTGTGTGTGTGTGTGTGTGTGTGTGTGTGAGACAGTGTGTGTGACTGTATGTGTCTGTGTGTGACTCTGTGTATATTCTTTTTCTTTTATTCTTTTATATCGAGGATAATGTTGTGTGTGTGTGTCAAGTCAAGTCAAGTCAAGTCAAAATTTTATTTCCAGATGGTACAATTGAATAAGCAATGCATTTGCTTGGTACATTGAATAAGCAATGCATTTGCTTTTTTTCATCATGTGTGTGTGTGTGTGTGTGTGTGTGTGTGTGTGTGTGTGTGTGTGTGTGTGTGTGTGTGTGTGTGTGGTCAAAGGGGCAAGATACAAGGTCAGTGACCCAGTTTGCAATCAACTGATCGACTCTTGCCAAAACTGCTTCTAAATACAGCTCAAAACTAGTTACACCATTTTTGCCCTTCTTCTGCAACAGTCTGTTTTTGCCTCTAATATATTTCTGATTTCATTGTTTTTAATTCACAAGAGAAAAAAATGCTTCAGATATCTAAAACATTACCCTTTCCATTTATTTAAGTATCATGATTATTTTACATCAACTGATACCAGTATGGACGACAGGGGTATAAAAAGATAGAGGAACAATCTGCCACAACCACACTTCTGCCAGCACTTGACTTGCAATTGTCAAGGAAGTAAGCTGTGAAATAATCACCAATTTCTTGCAAGGACAGGAAATTACAAGGCTCATATTTCTCACAGAATTAAATCACATAAATTGCTTTTACTCTGTTGTAATCCTTTATATGAATGGAAGGTGTAGCTGTCATTACAAGGCTAACATTTCTCACAGAAAAAAATCACATAAATTGCTTTTACTCTGTTATAATCCTTTATATGAATGGAAGGTGTAGCTGTCAGTGTCATGTTCCTCAAAAAATAAAAATGAAAGAAAACAAGCACAGGCAGAGCTGACATCATACAACTAACAAGCAGCATAAAAAAGCTGCATCTCTTTACTTCACTAAACATGGCCATGAATGTACACTTAAACTAAGTTAATGCCAAGGCTATAGGAAATGTGTAGGTTTTTACTCAGACTGGATTAGTATGCATAGCTGAAACTGTAAATTCTGCATAAGCAAAAGATCAAAAAGACAATATCACATATGGGATAGCTTAGTGCCGTAGTGGTCAGAACATTGCGCTCACAATCTGACGACCCGGGTTTGATTCCTGTTCAAGGGGATATTTTCCCCTGGAGTTAACATTAATGCAGACTCCACTCTTCCCAAAAAGTCCTTCAGATGAGACTATAAACCGAGGTCCCGTGTGCAAATGCACGCAGAACATCTTGCGCACACGTTAAATCCTGTTCCGCTTTTCGTAAGAGTAGGCCATTGTGTGCCAGTGGGAACAGATGACAGAATTCCTAAATTCACATACACACCGGGACTGTATGTAAAAAAAGCACATAAGTGCTTATTCCATTATCCTCAATTTAAAAGAATGAAATAAATAAACACACACACACAGAGTTACATGTATCACTGTATGTGTGGCAGAGTGATCATCAATTTGATGATAGGGAACAAAAAGAAAAAGAAAATGGAAGTCACTGAATCTAGCACTACCAGTTGCATGCAATAAAAATTCCCCCCTAATAACTACTGACCCATATCAAAATTCAAAAGGCATAAAATAACTGCTGTATGGAAAATCATTATCAGTGAAGGATAACACCTACCATAAAGTTCTTTTCATGTGTTTCAATTGTGCAACCCATACACTGTATTAAAGACATGAAGTTATTGTTTTAGCACATTACTCCATAAATTGATAAAGAAAATAAGTTAGTATTTAATTTAAACTAAGTGTTACTTTTAGGGCTTTGCCAACAGACATGGGGGGAAGCCAACAGTATCCATACGATCACCGTTTATTACAACTAGAATCAAAATATAGAATTCAATCTACACAGCTTTCATTTTAAATTTCGTACTTATTACAGTACCAAAAGCAACACTCTAATATTAAAAAAAAAAAAAAATCATGACATAATTGGCAATAAACCATACTTACAGACGTCACAACATCATGCAGAAATCGAAAAGGTGGCTTGCCCAACAGTTTGTCTGTCAACGGAGGTTTTTTGATGATCTTGCCCAAAGTATCTTGGGTCTGCTTTGCGATTCCCGGATCCATGGTTCTTTCAGAACTAGTTTCTGACACCCGGGTTGCTGATCAGAATAATAATTTTCAAAAAGATCTCATTTGTCCACTGCTGAAAGCTTCCTAGTCAACGCTCTAACAGGAACTGAAGATGGAATTTTGTCCCATAGTTCACCACGCACGCATGCGTGTACAGAATATTAGTTGTTTATTTCCGGTTATCAAGCGGCACGTTGCCAATAGCGACTCCTGGAAGACCTGTAAAATCAACCGGGGGGAAAAAAAGGAGAGAGTGTCAGATACTGAGCCAGCTTCCTTGATTATTAGAAAAGCTAAGCAGCAGATTTTGAAGCCTATGGTTACATATGGAAGCGCCAATTCCGTCATGAAACAAGGAAGACAGGGTAAAAAACAACAACCCTCTCGAGTTGCTTTCGATATTCATTCAGACAGGAGCTGATATAAGCCTATCATCCCCCACCCCCTCCCCCTGATGGAGACTTCATTTGTGGTGCAAACTGTTGTGTATATCTAGAGAACATCAGCATGTAGGTTTTCTAGCAAATCTTTTCTCCAGCATGAATAATCCAGCCTTTTCAATTCAATCATTACATTCACTCATAAATATAGTAATGTTCTCTCTATGTCTCTGTCTGTCTATCTGTCTGTCTGTCTCCCCCCCCCCCCCTCTCTCTCTCTCTCTCTCTCTCTCTCTCTGTCTGTTTTTTTGCTTTTGGTTGTTTGTTTTTGTTTCTTTTTGAGGTGGTGGTGGTGGTGGCTTTTTGATTGTTTTTTCTTTGTTTGCTTTCTTTTGATTTTTTGTTTTACTATGTGAGTGTATGGGTAAATAATCAAGGCGGGGACTGGATGTAAAAGAAGCATATGGGTGCTTATTCATTATCCTCGAAAAAGTAAAGAATTTGTCATTGTCATTGTCTCTCTTTTGTGATGACGATTCGGGATAACCTGGTGATTAGAGCGATGCGCTCGTGATCTGCTGACCCAGGTTCGAATCTCGTTCAAGAGGACTTTTCCTCTGAAGTTTACATCAACGCCGACTCCACTACTCCCAAAAGTCCCTCGGATCGGACTATAATTTATTATTAAACCGATACCTCGTGTGGGAACGCACGCAGAATATCTTGCGCACACGTTAAAACCCGTTCCGCTTTGTGTGCCGGTAGGAACGGAGGACTTATAAAACTGCATACAGACGGGGACTGGATGTAAAAAAAAGCACACGAGTGCTTATTCCATTATCCTCGAAATAAAACAATAAAGCAGATTCAAAAAGAATAATCATGAGTTGCACGATCAAAGGGAGGTAAAACGCACTAAACTGTTCAAGTTTCAAAACAATGCTAGAATCCCCTTGTCTCTGTCGGCCAACACTGTAGTAGGTCAACTAAATTCTTGGGTTCTTCCCCCCCCCCCCCCCCCCCCCCCCCCCCCCCCCGCCAACTTTTTGAAACGCTATAGCCACGGGTTAAGGCGGGTTCGACTTCAATTCCACGCGTCCATGAAGTCGTGGGTTCAAATCTCGGCGTCGTCTGGTGAAATAAGGGTGGGGATTTTTAACCATCTTCCAGGTCAATTTTTAAGTGCAGCCCTGCCAGTGCCTTCAATCCGTTCGAGTGTATACATATGGAGAAGGTAAAATATGCACGTTAAACACTCCGTAATTCACGTCAGCACTCTGTGGGTTAAGGAAACACAAACATACCGCACACACGCACGCACGAACGCACGAACGCACGAACACACGCACACACGCACGCGCACGCCCACACACACACACAAACGCCCGCACGTACGCACGCACACGCCGCGCGCGCGTCCCCCCCCCCCCCCCCCCCCACCAAATTTTTTTTTGATGCGTGTTGTTTTATTTGTTTATTTGTTCTCTCTCTCTCTCTCTCATCTCCTCTCATCTCTCATCTCTCTCTCTCTCTCCTCTCTCTCTCTCTCTCTCTCTCTCTCTCCTCTCTCTCTCTCTCTTTTTGGGGGGGGGGGGGGGGGGGGGGGGGGGGGGGGGGGGGGGGGGGGAGGGGGGGGGGGGGGGGGGGGGGGTTCTGGGGTATATTTTTGTCTTTTGCTCGTCTGGGGTTGTTTTTGTGTTTGTTTGTTTGTTTGTTTTTTCTTTTGCTCTCTTTTTCTTTTAAAAAAAAAAGTTTTTTTCCCCCTTTGGTTCTTCTGCTTGAAAGTATGAGTACTGAGTGCATTTTTAAATGTGACCACCCCAACGGGCGGGGACTGGATGTAAAAAAGCATATGATACTTATTCCATTATCCTGGAAAAAAGAATTGTTTCTATTACTTACAATGTGTAGATGTTCTTTTTATGACTTTATGGCTTTTTTCCCCCCTTTATTAGTGAGTGTATGGGTATAGCACTTATTTTATTATCATGACATTCAATTTGCATGAGTATAATTAAAAAGTATTTGTGTTGATCGTGTGCTATGTGAGTATTACATATTTAGTATTATCCCTGAAACCCCCCCCCCCCCCCCCCCCCCCACACACACACACATACACTCACTCACTCACTCACCCATAATCTCTCCCTCAATGACTGTATAGGTTTAAATTTCTTCTTGTCTTGTTTCTTGTTTTTATTGTGTGGATGTATGGGTATTAAATTTGTTTCATTATCATGACATATAATTTGAAACGAGTATAATCTAAAATGAGTGTTGATGGGATCGCATACTGTTTTGGGAATTATATATTGGATATTATCTCAGAAATACACACACACACACACACACACACACACCACACACACACACACACACACACACACAACACACACCACACACACACACACACACACACACACACACACACACACACACACACAACACACACTGTCTCTCTGTCTCTGTCTCTCTCTCTCTCTCACCTTTTATCGTCTTGCTTATAGTTATAGTATATCCTATGAAGGATTCATATTTTTATATTTTCAATACTTTATTGGACTTGCGCCTCTGTACTTAAGTTTTAATGAGTGCCCTATTTCAATATCTTATAATTATGTGTAACAGTATGTGTACCATTTGACAATGTGTAATGTTTATCTTTATGACTTTATTAAGTTGGTTGTGTTATTTTTCTTGGCTCTGTTGTTGTTCTTGTTGTTGTTTGTCTGTTTTCTCTTTTTTATCATCTTTTGTTGTTTTGGTTTTTCCTTCTCTTTTGTTTGTTTGTTTGTTTTGGTTAGGGTTTTTTGGGGGGTGGGGGTGGGGGTGGGGTATTTTTATGGGTTTTCTTTTATTTGCCCGCTTTGGGGGGGGGGGGGGTGGGGGGTTGTTGGGGGGTAGCTGTTTTGAAAAGGGTTATTTCCCCTTGTTTTATTGTGAGACTGTATAAGTATTGGGTTATTATTATTAAGATGTATCCCTAACGGGCGGGGACTGGATGTAAAAAAGCACATGTGTGCTTATTCATTATCCTCGAAATAAAATATTTTGTCATTGTCATTGTCATTGTCATTGTCTCTCTCTCTCACTATCTATCTATCTATCTATCTATCTACCTATCTATCTATCTATCTATCTATCTATCTATCTATCTATCTATCTATCTATCTATCTATCTATCTATCTATCTATCTATCTATCTATCTATCTATCTATCTATCTACCTACCTACCTACCTACCTACCTACCTATCTATCTATCTATCTATCTATCTATCTATCTATCTATCTATCTATCTATCTATCTATCTATCTATCTATCTATCTATCTATCTATCTATCTATCTATCTATCTATCTGTTTACTCGAAGTTTTAGTTGCTATTATTAATGATAGGGATGGGGAAAAAAAGTTTGTCAAAGCTTACCTGAAACCCTTGGAAATCACGATTGTCAATCAACCACACATACTTGCAGGTTTGCCTGCAGACACCACAGAAGAAGAGAAAACTCAGGGAGCCCACAGAAGAGAGGAGAGGCAGGGGCTGCCATACCAGCTGATGATCCTCATGGGCAGCTAAGGCATCACCAGCACATCATGTAGTGAAGATGATACCCTACCACCATTTTAAAATTTAAAATTTAGTTAATCATTTTATATCGAGGATAATGGAATAAGCACTTCTGTGCTTTAAAAAAAAAAAAACCAGTCCCCGTGTGTAAGCCGGTTTTGTAAATTCTGTCATCTGTTCCCACCGGCACATAATGGCCTACTCTTACGAAAAGCGGAACAGGATTTAACGTGTGCGCAAGATGTTCTGCATGCGTTTGTACACGGGGACCTCGGTTTATAGTCTCATCCAAGGACAATGTGCAAAGCATACTTCTTTCTTCCCCCGTGGGGATGCCAGGCGAGGTGGGCTGGGATGGAGGGATGAAAGGGGGGGGGGGGGGGGGGGGGGGGGGGGTGTTGAAAGGAGGGGGGGGGGGGGTGTTGAAGGAGGGGTGGGGGGGGGTAAAAGGGGGGTGGAGGTCTCAGTATAAATAGCGTTCTCGCCATCTGGGAAGTCTGTACTAGGAAAAGGAAGAGGCAGGGTTGTGCTCTGCCCTGACTATCATAATAATAATCCAAGCGTTAGCCTAACCAGGCCCGAGAGATACAGACATCTGTAAAGTTGGTCAGGAAATTTGAGCGACACTCTCGAACTCGCATCCGTAAAGTGGATGAAGCTGGACTGAGTGGTCCCAGTCTTCTCACTAACCCCCCAGCTCACTCTCTCTGGGCAGCAGCCGGCTTGAGTCC